>JBCFYV010009882.1:78358405-78523405 GCA_039000515.1 Timema cristinae
CTGCATAAAAGCGCTCTAAAGCTTGATCATAATCTCGAGGTCAACAATTTTGATGATTACAGTACTTTCTCTTGTTATAATACAGTAAAAACTTTAACCTTTTTAAAGATTCTAATATTCTTCCTTTTACTAAGTTGCAAACATATCTTATTTCAAATAAGTAAATAAACAGTGAACATTCAGTTACATTTTAACTGGTGTTTTATAATATTATTTAATACTTTTATATTTGAAACTCACATAAGGGGTCTAAGTAAAATAAGTATGTTTTGTAAAGATAATTTTTATAGCCTGATTCTCAGATCCTCCTTAAAAACCCATTTGAATACCAACATAAATACAATTAGAATAAAAACATAATAGTCAGATTATGTCTTAGCCTATCTAAGTCTGCTATCTCAATATATATGTATTTTTTTACAGGCTCCTCCATGATTTAGAAAAAACCTCTAACTCCATTTTCATGCATTACTTGACTTATCCCAAGAAGCTACTTTGGCAATTGCTAAATATTTCCCAACATTCTTTTGGGATGAATACATAAACATGAAGAAAGTTGTCCTACACTACCTCATAAATCATTGCAACCTTATTAATTTATTGTTACAAACAATAACCATATAGTCTTGGCTGTTACACGCAGAAGTCAACATAATTCTTTATAGCGCCATAGTGTAAATTGTTCACATGGGTAAAAATCTCTCTACTTTTTACTAGAGCAACCAAATATCAATTATTATTCCTGTTTGGTTATTTTTTTCCTCCAAATAACTTTCTCAGATTCTTTTAAGTAATACACATAATATACCTAATTTTCTAATATTTTCTTTCTTGGCCTTCGATTACATTAATTCTATTTCATGTTGATGGGAGTCTAGCTCTTAAAATATGTAAGCATGAAGAACACTACTTTCACCCTGAAAGTTGACAGACTTAACATAAGATATTACACTCTCGTCCTAGCTTATAAACTGCATATTCATATAAGTAATAAACAAGGCGCATTAACTGGAAGTCAAACAAAACCAATTATTTTTTAAAAACTTAGGGAGTTTACTTGACTCACATTTTATTTTATTAAATGTCAATCAAATCAGATATTCTACTATAATAATTGAAAATCACATAAATAACAAAAAGTTTTATTTTTCTAATTCATTAAAGAGAAATTTACAATACATATTTTATAATATTCTTGAAACATCTTTGTCAACATATCCACCAGACTCAAGAATGAATTTCAATTTATCTTTTGTTTTAGAACATTCTTCTTTTTATCTTATTTATTACATTCTATTTATCTTCTTTTGTAGAACATTCTTAATTTTCACACATTAAGTCAACTATCACAAAACAAAGGTGTAAGAAAACAATTTTGGTTATTGGTTTATGTTTTTCACCATAACTAGATCTCATGCTCCTAAATTACAAGGATAAGAAACCATTCATATCAGGGGTTTCTCTAAAAAAATTCCAAACACATCTTTGGTACACCTCAAAGAAGCTTGTTGCTTTCACTTTTTCACTGATAAAGTTTTTTTTTTTATGAATAAAATATAAAATTGTCAGAGCCCTAAAGATGTTGAAAACTAAGAATCTTTTTAAGTGAGCCCTTATTGATTCTTATATATATTGAGATATAGATTTCTAAGACTTCGCTTCCATCAACCCCCACAGATTTTTTTACATCCTGTTCTTTCTTTTTTGGATGAATGAATATATTAAATTACACACAAATGGTGGTGAACAGAAAATGTTCTTAATACTGATAGCTCAACGCCATGCAAAGAAATACTCTAAGAGGAATTATATAAAGTTAGCCAGTGGGGTTGCAGACTAATGATTAAATATTCTTATACCTATAGTTGTGTAATGATAAATCGGATATTACTTAAGTATATTGAAGTTAATAATTTTAAACAAATTAAATTTATTTATTTACATCCGTCATGTTTCTCTTATTACATACATTTTAAGATCTAACTTATTTGATAGTGACTCCTACAAATTATTCATTTAAGATATAATATTAAAACTTTTTCGACTAAAAAACCATTTAGAAGGTTGGTTTAATGTGCATATTGATGCAATTTATAAAACTGAGTTCAGATTTATTGTAAATTAAACATTCTTGTAGAAGTTAATTTGAAATTAACAGAACATTTTTCAAATGGTCATTTACCAGCAATTTATTTGGATTTGCCTTTACATTTAACTAAGTTACTTCATCAACATTTATTTAAAATACACATAGTAAATTACTTTTATGTTTTTCTAACAAATTTTAAAAAAATCTACCGGTCTGTTGTATTCATTTGTAAAATTCATACAAATAATTAGTTCACATTTTCTTCTTGTTTACATTGCAGAGTGTTGTCATCATATCGCGTCTTCCCTTTATTAGCCTTTTCACTGAAGTTTGTGCCCTAATTGCACCCGAGTTTTTTGAGAATGGTGAGCCAAGTATTGAAGCAGCATGCCATGACATAGACCATTGGCCTTGGCCAGACCCAGGAGAAACATTCAATCTACCACTTCTTGGAACAATTCTTCAGGTAGTAGCATCTTAAAAATTTAAATTTATCATTATTTATATTCTTGTTGACAGGTTTGGTTGCATGATTAATGCATCCATCAAACTTTGGCAAGTGATATCTTTTCCAGACATCTTGAAAATTTTCCACATTGTTTTCATTCCCCATGTAAATGACTCATTTTTTATGGTATTTTATTTAAGATGTCACAAAATTAAAAATTTATTTACCTATATTTTGATTTCAAATCATAAAAAAAATATGTTTACCTAAATTTCAATTAATAATACAACATATATTTCTTAAATTTCAATTTTAAATCATAAAAATTATATATATACTTTTCTTTTGATTTTTAATCACAACATAAAATTTATTTACTTATCTTTTGATACTAAATCACACCATAAAAATGTATTTACCTCTCTTTTGATTTTAAATCACAAAATAAAATATATTTACTTACCTTCTGATTTCAAATCATATCAAAAACTATATTTGCTTAGCTTTCAATTTCAAATCATTTAAAAAAATTGTTTATATATTGATTTCAAACCCTAACAAAAAAAATAATTACTTACCTTTAAATTTCAAATAATTACACACACACACACACACACACACACGAGAGCTTTAGTATCCGTACCTTGACCTCCCAGATTTCTACACAAATTGATATACTAGCTAGTTAGTTTGTTAAAGAAAATATAAATAATTATTATAAGACATATTTGTCCTACATGTCACCAAAGGAATGCTGGTCAAGTCCATTGACATTAACCCTTTGCACTTGTGTCCTTAGGTTGGATAGTAGAAATTGTGATAAGCTAAAAAAAACAATAAAATATATACACTAAACAGTAAGACCATGACATAACATTGAGTTATGTTCCTGAAAAACGCAACTTTATAAAAAATATCACAAAATTTTACGTTTTCCCATAAGGATCAATCCAAAGTCAAGAACTCCCCCCTACCTAAATGGTCCATTTTCACATCTAGGCTAACATTTTATCTGCTTTTCTCTACAACGGGATTTATAGCTGAATTAGACAACTACATGGACGTTTAGACGTCCTTTTGAACAGACAAAAACTACTAAAATGAAACTAGAAATATATGAAATAGAAACATGCACAAAGAACAAGAAACCCTATATGCAATAACTCAAAAGATTTTTACCATGGATCAATAGATCAAGTTAACACGAAAGAGTTGTCCAGTCTGGGTTAAAATAGGGGTAAGGTATCTTACTCCTGCATAAGTATTGCACTGCATTTTTTCTACCGGTACTTTAAAGTAGTGGTCTCTATGACTCAGCAGCTATTTTTATGTTTACAGCTCCATGCTCAACAATTACGTAGAGGGGGAGTGGGCTGTGATGTGGCCTACGTGACTCATGTATTGTGCGGGCACAAAACTGATAGTTTTATTGTGGGGTGCTGGGGGGAGGAACGCCTGCCATGCCTTGCACGAATCATCACATACAGTGCCCACAAGAATTGAGCGGTTAGCGCACAGCTAAAACTTGGCATGTAATTCATTCGGCTGAAAAGCGCTGTAGCCACTCATGGCCAACATTATGTAAAAAAAAAGGGTCACAGACTATTAACAACATTGTAACCAAATGACACTGCTGGGAAACTTTATTGCAAGAATTACGGTAGGGCTAAAATAGACTTATTTTTAAATAACTTTAACAGAAGAGATTCAATAAATTGGAAAAAATTAATTTAAGAACACATTTTAACTGTTATTACACAAGTACAAAAGCTAACATGTTCATCAAGATTTGTTGTTGAAACAAAATAGTGTTGTTGTTATTTTTAATTGCACGTAGAACTGCACAAAAAAGTTTCATTTATAGTTGCTGTAATAGACATGTTTTTAGTAAAGTTTATTATGGTTATTAATTCTTACCAAAAAAAATTTACAAGGTGGCACAGTAGTTGAATTTCAGGGATTAAAATGAGAGTATGATGTTTTTGCCCAAAATAGCTTGAGAGTTACAGTAAATCAAATGTTAGCAAGTCCATTTTCCGCATGTACAGTTTTTTTTAACACCATGTTTTACTACTCGTGTGTGTTATAGTCTTGTGTACTAATTACACTAATGGTTTTAGTAATTAGGAAGGCTATATTTAGAAGAATTGTATTCCTATTTCTATAGAGAAAGTGGAAAACCATGTTGAAAAAACTGCTCTCAGTACACCCAACCAAGATTTGAACCTCGGATCTCCCCATCATCGGGCATGCGACCACCAAAGCATGTCACATTCCATTTAATTGGATTAACACACAAATTATAACATTGAAAGAATTTAAATATTGGCTTGTTGTTTTTAGTGGCTAGGAATAGAACTAAACCATGAAGGAGGAGTCAAACTCCTTGTTCATGCAAGTAAAATTTAAAATTATTATTATTATTATTATTATTATTATTATTATTGTTATTAGCACCGCGTCTTAATACCTGTTCGGGTTATACGCACTTACGCTAATGTGTAATGGTAGGGTGATTGTGAGATGAAATGGAGGACCTACAGTTTAACATGGGATCCGAACCACGGTGGAGGCCCGGCATTCCCCACATTCACAAGATGTCTTGTCAGAGGTGAAGGAAGGGTTTGGCAATCAGATAAATCTGTGCCGGGACCGAGGATTGAACCCTGGACACCAGCACAGACGTCCGACACACTACCCTTTAGAAACATGAGCAACTCTTTATGCAGCTTATTAGTTTTATAGTGCTCTCAACTTTTGTTTGCTTAGCAATGTAAATAAAGGACCTCTTACTTTGTGTATTTTAAGTGTTTCTATTCTCTATTGTGATAATTATTAGTTTATGCAAATATATTATATATTTATTTTAATATGTACTGTAATATGTATTTAAATGTATTTTGCAGTTTTTATTTATTCTTTTAAGTATCATTTGTAGTGAGTTAATTTTTTTTCAATTGTGACATATAATCTTATGCAATTACTTTTGTAAACAATTATTTTATTTAAGAATTTTTAAATGGAAAATTACTATTTTTATAGTAACATATTAAATTGTTATTAACCAACCCCTGAGCACTTCATCCTCTAATCCTTTATTTTGTCTACTTTATATGCCATTGCATTTTTTTATTATTATAAAGGTTAGAGCTAAAAGGGGACTATATATATGTTAACATCTTTGCTTGTATCCTTTAGAAACTATGAAATGCGATATCAGTGACTTTTTGTAATTAACAAATTTTTATCTCCCATGGTAGACTCAGATACCAGCCCAGACCAGCAAGGTTTGTAATAGCCCTCAGGTGTCTTCTAATGGCTCCTCCTGCAGCACCAGTCTTCGAGGGGAACCCCTGGTTGGAATGCTTCCAGTTATGCTACCGTCTGTGCATGAAATCAACTTGTTTCGTTGCTTTTTCTCCCTCATCTCGCACATCCACTTGCTTTGGGAATTGGTGCTCACAGCAGAACCTATTGTAGTTATGGCTGCTTCACCCAACACATGCTCTGAAATGGTGCAGGCTCTCGTCAGGTAAGCATTCTAGGTTAACATTACTGTTTTGCCAATTTTAAAGTGTTGGATGTTATAATATCAAGGTGTCTTGAAACGTAATTTAAAACTGTCCCTAATGTATTTATGCCGGTTTTACAAAAACATTCAAATACTGAATATACACCATGCAACCATTATACAAATAAATCAAGTGTTTGGAATCATTCCTACACCCACAAGCTGGCAACACAAGAACACAAAAGGGCCTTGACGGCTTTTAGACAACTACATAATTTAAATTGGGATGAGGAACACAACTTTATCTTTCTAAAGTGCTATTGTTTAACACATTGTTCCCTGTTTCACTTTGAGTTAATTATAGTTTTGGCAAGAAATCATGCAAGTGGTGTTTAGTTTTTCTGTGTCTTTTGTGATATAAATATTTGGTTAATGTTTAATAAGTTGTTTATTTGAATGTTTTATTGCCGGTATTTTGAATTATAACCTCAATTTAATGAAAAGAGATTAATTCCGGGTGGCTGGTACAATAAGGTGTAACAGGGTGATGGTAAACCGCTATATTACAGTATTCAAATGCTTAGAATTAATTTCGAATACCAATTTGTAATCTCAAAGTGAATTTACTGTTGTATACAAGCTGTCACAAATGAAACACTAAGCCATACAGACCTAAAATTATATGACATTAAGCATTAAAATATGATCTTTTTGAATCCCATGTAGTGGAAGCTTCTTTGGAGTTGGAGTTTGCCATTTTTGAAGTCCGTTGTTGTTGGGTCACATTCTAACATCACACTTATCTCGGGTTCATGTCTCAAGTTTTTATTACTAGCCTAGGGCACGGAAAAGGAAAGAACAGAGCCACAGCAGCTAGGTTAAAAATGTTGCACTCCTTTTCGAGGCTTTACTCCTTCAAGGTTGGGATTGTTAGGTGCGATCCCCAGTGACTACAGCGCAATCAAGTGAGCATTTTTTAAACGACTCACTTTAAACTTGAATGTACTATAAGGCAGATAAAAAATATGAGCTCCTGTCGGCTTACGGTCACCTAGCAAGCTTCAGGTAGCACTCTCCCCCGTCTCTTAAGCCCCCACCCCCTCGTCATAATTACCCTAATCCTGCCACACAAATAAGTTTACTCGACTGCACATTACAAAGAAAACTTGAAACACGATGGACTTTTTTCTTTTTTAACTAAGGGACTGGCTGTCAACTGCAATTATTTATTAAGGAACACTGAGAAGAATTGCAGACGTTTAGAAATACCAATTATTTAAGAAGTGGTTAGATATTTTTTATATCGTTTTCATCAAAATGAGGGTGAAAGTTCTGACCAGTTAAATAATTAAAATTTTAATTATAAAGTGTGTTTTAAATGTGTGATATCTTATATAGAACTGTATAAAACAATCCCACAAATTGTGGCCCTATCAAAAAAAGACTATTTGATAAAGGAAGGCTAGATACCATACCGTGTGGCCACTAATGCAGGTCTATAATATCTATTTGATGCTATGTATTTAAAATTATTAATGTATACTTGAAATAATTTAAAAACTGGTAATTTCTCGGTGTAAATTAAAATTCCCGCATTCAAGTAATTTAAGTTAAAACAAAAATATAGGATAGTTTTAAATAGTTATAATGGTTTCTGCTATCTAAAATTACGTAGTAAACACTTACGTTAAACTATTGTATTTTGTGTTAGTACATGGATGCAGGCCAGATAGTCAGCTATGTCTGCCTTATCATTCGACCTTGAAAGGGGTTCTCTCTGTTAATAATAGTTAAATCAGTTCAAAATTTTAATTAATCATATAGGGCCCATACATATAGATAAAATTATTTACAGTTTATTGAAGCGATTATTCTACATATTATATTCGAGTACCCTACACTCTATCTTAAAAGTTAGCAAGCTTCTTTTTATGAATTACTAGCGATCCTGCACGGCGTTGTCCGTGACCCCTTGTGGCATGAGAATTATATAGACATCCCCCCCCCCCATGGTGCCCGTATCTCTGAAATGTAATTCTAAAACAAAATATTTTCTTCAAAAATTTGTTTAAAATATCATAACTAAAAAGATAATTGAAAATCTAAAAATCTAAAAATCCTGCTTCGAGGTGCAATCAGACCAACCAACAGTATCAAGGCCTGAATTATTACATTTCAAAATGAAGGCTTGGAAAATAGGGAGTGAAGGTCTCCTCAAAATATTTACAAAGCTATATAAATATAAATTTTTGTAGAGATATAAGCTTGAAATGTTGCCATGCAATTTAATAATAATACAGGTTTTGAGTAGCTAGACAGGGATACATTGTTCACGTTAATTCATTTAAAAAAATCTCATCTAATGCTGCTATGCTCATGACAGATATTCCAACAACTGTTTATATCACCAAGTGAAGAAAATTTAACTATATATTTTTACTGGAGCTATATTTATTTGTTTTGGCCACAAAAAAAAAATGATAAAAAAAAACTGCAAAAACATTGGCATTTTCTCGCGTTTCGTACATTCTTGAACAAGTGGAATTTCAAAATTGAAGCCCAAGAAATGGTTGCGCTTAAAATGTATACAACCAAAATATAACATTCTTTATGATGTGGCTAGGTAGACATTTGGTAGCCTTGGAAACTATCCTATAAAATAACCAAATAAGTCTTAAAATTTCAAATTAGAATTGTGGAAGCTAAGTAGGGTGAGGGTGAGGAGGCCAGCGAGTTTGGAAATAAGAGTAAATTGCCATTTTTCCAATGAAAATATACTTTTATTCATGAAAGAATATTTAAATTTGCCAATTTAATAAAAGGACAATCCCACATAACCATAAAAGTTAGAAAGATTGAAATTCGAAAATTTACTACTGGGAAATGGAGGGCCCTCTAAAATTTCCTAAGCTATAAATACTCAATATGTTCCAAATACGGGTACTTTTTATACTAATTAAACCCCCCTCATCCTTAACACAATAGTGCAATTAGTAGTACAAATATAAAGGCACAGTGCTAAGAAAAATAACAAAATAGAAAATGATATTGATGTTGACCACAAAAAATCTACTTTCTAATAGGCTCTTTTTATAAAAAATTGGACTGTAGTAAGACATTTGGAACATTAAATTTGTAAAAGCAGAGGAAAAAAGTTTATACTAAAAGTAAATCAACACACAAACTAAAGACTATCTTAAAGTGGATACATTAGATTTTCAAATACATAAATACATAGCTGTTATCGCATATCTAGGTGCGACATAACAATTAAAATAAACCAATTCAGGTAACATAACTTGGTGATCATGATTCTCTATGAATAATAATGATGCTTCATACTTAATATGTTTCTGTAAAAGAGTATTATTTAATTTTTGCTCATTGGTGAAATGTGATGCTCTTTTTTTCAAACATGTTTCTATGATCGTGCCTAGGTAAAATTTGCATTGTCAATGGAGTGCGACGGCCACCTTGTGATTGCGCTCGTTTGTGCACTCAGATTGTAAACTAGGTAATATTTTCCTTCTAAGACTTTTTACTTATTAATTGCAATAGCTGAGTTGTGATTGCTATGGCTAGCTTAGGATTGTACACGAAGTAACTTTCAAAATTATGACAGCTGGATTTTCACCAATAAAGTAAGGATGTTGTAGCTAAAAACTTCAAAGCTCGATTTAATACATTACTAAATCAAAGTGAGCAAAATATTATGAAATATATCAATTTCCAAATTAGTTTGATACATATTTTAATCAAATTTCTTTTAAATCTTATTTCTGTATTATTTCTGTATTGATCTATTGATGATATTGATTATAATTTTAGTTTTGTGTGCTGTGTATTACTTCCCATTACAGCTATTTGGGATTTGAACACTGATATCCCAGTTATTTGAAGTTCAGTTTAGTGAAAAAGTGAATTACAAAGAATTGTGACCCATGTTTATTTTTGAATATAAATGCAGTCACATTGATAATAATTAATTTATTTGAATGTAAGATTACTTAATTCAGAAAATATTTAAAATATTTGTATATGTGAGCGCTAAAAGTCCCGGACTGTATCTACAGCGAGTAGAGCGCAAGACAGAAAGAGACAAAGTTTTTTGGCAGTGGAAACCAGTTAACAAAGGGGAAATTTCAGTTGGTGACAGAAAGTCGTCATCAACAGCATAAAAAAATAAAGTGAATTGCCCATCCAGCTTTGTTGAAAAGCTTTTCTAACACACATGTATTCATTGAGTTTAATATTATGAAATTGTTCATTCATTTGAAATATATCAGGGGTGAGAACTTTTGACTAGAAATATTACAAGAAAAATCTATCATTACAACATTAAAGTACATACTTATTAAACCATAATTAAAATATACTTCACATCTTTTATAGAAAAACAAATGATTGAAGGCCGAAGAAATTACTTAAGAATAATATCAAGAAACATAATTTAACCACCAAAAGAATTTGTTTACATTTTATGTCTCCTAGAATATTGCTAGAATACTGTCAACCCAAGAATGCTATTACTTAATTTGTAACCCCAGTTTTTATTCAAAATACAAGTATGGTATTTCTTTGCACTCTGCTCATAAAATAGAGATCCTTAGCGATGATCGAGGAGGGAACCTATGGTAGGGTGAGAAGGCTAATTTAACAAGAGAAAAATGTGCCAGGGATCTTCACAACTGGGAATGCTTATTAATATTTTCCACCTTGATAGGCTGTGCTCATCTCTTGGAAGCATGCAATGACATAATTACTGTTTTGGTTCAGGGTAGGAGTGTCTTTCTGTCACAAGGCAGTGTGTGTGTGTGCCATAATCAGCAGATCTTTTGTGGATCATAGAAAGAAAAGGAGGGAGATTATTAACATCCTAATGAATGATATTACAAACATTGCAACCAAACACTTAACCATTAGTTTACCCCTTTAGTGAAACAGGATCAAACTAATTATGTACCGTATTTTAAAACTTTGGGCTTAATCAAGAATAAACCTAAGACACCTGCCTCGGTGGTGTAGTTAGCTTACACACTAGTTTCGTGTTGAGCTAGACTGCCAAGGACGGCAAGATCGCGGTTCGAATTTTTGTTAAGTGAACTTTGGGTTTTTTCCTGAATGGTTTTCCACTCTCCCTCCACGCAAATGCGGGTTCACTTAAAATTCAACCTTCCCAATTCTTAACCCATTAGCGCAATTAGTACTTAAGTGTAAGCGCATAACTCAAACGGGCAGTAAGACGCTAAATAACAAAACCTGAACCTTTAGATCACTAGAAACATGTGATACTCACTGAAATAAGTTTTCAAGATTGGGTCATGCAATTAATTATTTTTGCTATAGGAAATTTATTTATTGCTGCAGATTTTCTCTCATATTTTGAAGTGTTTTTTTAATTGGTGTCTTAGGTGAGGAAAGTGTATACAGCAGCATTACTACATGAACTTTGACCTCCCATAACCAGCATATCATTTGTAGAGATTGTGGACTGCCTGGTTTAAATGTTCATGGTGGCTTACTTCTTGCAGTAAACCATCAGGATAAAATATATTTTTTAAATGGGTAGTGATTAAGCTGTAGATTGTCGATTTAATACCCCACACTAAGCTACTAGTAAGTCTTAGTCCTGTACTTATGTGTATAGGTCCATCAATAAGCATACAGTAATAAATTATTTAGGGCTAGGCAGATGTAGATTAACAATCTGATCATCAGCCGACTATACCACAATCGGTTAAGCTGATGATTGGTGTTGGAAATCCAATTATTTTCACTGGTTTTTTGAATTGTGTAGGCTAGAGGCCAGGTAGTGATGACTCTTAATTTTTAAGCTGGATAGTAAAAAACATGGTACTGTATACCATACCTTGGTGACAGGGAAGTGAGTGTTTATTTGGGAGGAAAGGAGAAGGTGTAGGCGAGGTTGAGTTATGGTGGTTATAGAGAAACAAATGTTTGTATATTCCATCTGTGGTGGCTTATACTTGGCGGTGTACCCAGTCGTCCTCTCGACCTAATTACTATATTTGATTCTATGAAGTTCTATTCTATGAAGTTTTTTTTTGCTAAATACTCTTCGACAGTCAGCATTTGTAGGGGTAGAACACAAATTATCTTTGTCATTGGGGTGTTTGTAAAATGAACATGGTAGGGTTGGGGAACACAAGAATCATTAATTAATGAAATTTCAGCTTTAGTAGATTGACGTCAATATATTTTCTTTAATCAGTAAAATAAAATAAAACGTTACATAACTTAGGCTTATAAACAGCCATTATTTCTTTATGGAAATCCAAAGTTCTTATGAATTATACATTGAAACAAACAACCACAGATATCTCAATTTCTCTTGTAACCTTCCCATTATTGCATCTGGGAACCTTAGTGTAAAATTGGTAAAGTAGTTAACTTTTCATTGAGTGTGCTTGGTGAAGTCACGTCACCACCCACCTTCACATCAAGAAGCCTAGTTCCAAGACACTGATTGGCTGGCCCTTGTGAATTTCCTCTAAATTTTCCCTTTCTTGCGTGATTCAAAAACTCTCCAGGCCTGATTCGATTAAAAATGAAACTATACATAACAAACCAAATGCTTCTGGGTGAAAAGTAATAGATATAAATTTAGACAAAGCTATATTCTAACAATGGCTTTATAAGAATGAAAAATACTCTATTGAAAAGTTAATAGTCTAAAAATAAAGTTAATGAATTGAAAGTCGATATATATGTTGCTTACAACTTTGATCATGGCCTAGGGTACTTAAAATTAGCATAGAACCCCACACTTTCTTTTAGTTAAACAGTTTAGATAAACAATTTAGTAAGGATAAGTTATTACTTAATTAGGACTAAAATAGACAAATTGATAAAACATGCAGAAGGCTTTTAAGAATGCAATAGGCCTACTTAGTTAAATATAGATACTCTAAAATTAGGATGTTTCCATACTATACTGACAGTAACAAAATATAATTACTAAGAAACTTGAGGAGGGAGAAATGAGTAAAATGAAATTTAAATTGGTCAAATTTCCTTGGTTATTTTAACTGATGGGCCCTTTAAAGCCTATTACATGAACAAATGAATCAAGGGGTTTAAGAATAGTATTAAATTAGCAAAATAGACAGGGGACAATAAATATATAGATAGAATGGTTGAGAGCTAGGAACCAAAACACCCAAACACTATAGCTGCTTGCAAGTGAAACAGATAGTGAATGAGAGAAATATTGCTAGATTGCTATATTGCTAAATATTGGTAGATTTCAAGGTAAACACTTTGTGGGCAACAGACAAGAGAAATAGAAAGTGTGAAAGAATGAAAGGGTGTATTTAAGGTGACAGTACAAAAAAAAAAATGGCACTCGTTTATGAATACTGGACTGCTTAAATAATTTTTCAACTTAATTACTTATTTTATAAATAAGAATTAATTACTATATATAATTATTTTAAAATATTTATTTTGTCATTTATCACTACTGTTTGTTTAGTGCATATTATTTAAAATATAAATAATAATATTTATTAGCTACTCTTCAAGGAAACGATTAAAGTAAATAAACAGAATCTTAGCCTTTGAATACATTTTTTAATAGTTTTTAAATAATTATTATAAATTATAAATGGTTTTTGCTCACAGTTGAATAATTTGGATTTTATCAAAGAGGTCTAAGGCACTTACCTACCTTGTACTTTCCCCTCCTGCTTTTTCAAATAGTAGCCACAGTATATTTAAGTTTTTTATTATGATTTTTTTAATGTTTGTTAATCTTGTACAAACCATTTAATGACATTTTTTTTGTGTATATTCAAAAATGTATGGCCGTTGTCTTGTATACTACCTCTGTAATATATCTGAGAAAATAAACAAAATTATAAGCAACAAATGAGGCATCGGCCTAGTCGGCAAAGGAGCTGGTCAGCCCAGCTCACATACAAGGATATACCAAATCATCAACCTTACAGAAGTTTCGCTGCGTTCCTTGAACCAGGTCTAGTCCATAGCACTAGGTTTCACCAGTGTCAATGCTCAGCGATAGCAGCACTTCCAAGTGTGTATTTGTTAAACAACTCACTTTTAACATGTTCGTCAAAAGGGGACCATTTTAATCATAATGGGTAGTCTGTCAAAATGGGACCATTATAATCATAATGGGCAGTCTGCAAAAGCTCTTGGTGAGGTCAGATTATGTGAAGAGGAGGTTGGGTCACTACCTGAACCTAGTTTGTGGAAGCTGGCTAATTGACTCAAGATGGATATTTTTGTCCTCTCTTTAGTGGAACCATGTTTAAAATTAGCTCTTTTTAAAAAAAAAATGACAATTGATGGCACCTAGCGATACCATGTTGAAGGACTCAAGCTCTCCCACGGAGCGCAGCCATTTTAACCTGGACGCTATGGGTCTGCTGTATAGCTTGTCTGTGGCCCAGCCATAATATTATTTCAAACTTACATGCTATATATTTGTTCTTTCTGTGGCCATATCCACACTGATGTCAGGCCAGAAGCCTACTATATCACCTCCCCAATGGAAACGAACACCTATGTCCAGCAGATGGGTAACTCATCAGGGGTGTTAGAAGAGATCGTCAGTGTCCCTTGACTCACCTTGACCGGCCATAATAAGACCCATTCTTCTTTACATCTTAAGTTTTCTTCAGTAAACTATTTAAAGCTCAAGGGTTTTTAAAGTGAAGAACACAAAATAAAATGAGCAAATGTTTAATATTCTATGTTTAAAAATAATCTTAAGAGTTCAGTTACCTAGCTTGCATTTGTTTGAGATTCTAATAAAAAATAACTAATCTAAATGGAATATAAATCCCTAGATTACTCTTACTGGCTTTGAATTACTAGAATCATACATTTCCTGAAATATATTTCTCATTTTGTTTTAGTCTATGTAAACAAATATTTGACAATTATAAAGCTTAATTGACTTAGTGTTGATAAAGCACTCGTTTTCTTTAATAGAAACCTACATTTAATAATGTAGACGAGTTAACTAAAGTAGAAACTGGTGTAGTGCAGCAGGAAGTCGCAAATAAAAAGGAATTTGAGCTCATTTTGTTATAGCAGCAACTACTAGTATTAATATAATTACATGTTTGTATAACCTGAACAGATAGTAAGATGTGGTGCTAAGAAAAAAAAAATACCATTCCTTCATCAGAATTGTTCATATGGCTAAAATAAAATTTCACCTTCTTTACCATCCATGCAATTGCCATTAATAAACTACATCACCAATACAACTTGTTAAGGCATTTACTATAACAGCAAAATAAGATTTTAAATTTCTATGATTAAAAAGGTCTGAAATTCAAAATAATTTTGTCAATTTACATTAAGTTTAGAGTGTATGACTTGTAAGACTGTGTAAAAGAGCTTAGTGTGTGGTATAGCTAGCTCTCTTTTGGGTTGACGCACTGGAACTTTTTATTTTTAGTATGCACATAGACCTAAGAAATAAATATTTCTAAGATTAATATTGTTTGTTTCTACAGCCAATGTTATTTGGAAATATTCTTTAAATGGTATTATCAGCAAGTAACAAATTATATTTATTTTGTTGGAATCAAATTTTCTCATGGGTGTTACTGTAGGTAAACTTCAATTAACTCTTATTATTATTATTATTATTATTATTATTATTATTATTAGTATTATTATTATTATGTGTGTGTGTATATGTTTGCATGAACCTTTTATTTTATTTACAACAGTGGACTTAAAGCATGCAATATATTTACAGCAAATAACATTCATAAATATTTTCCAATACATTCTCGTTCCACCACCTTTTTCAAAAGTTAAGTGTCTTAATGTTTGAAATGATTAAAAGATTTATGTTTTAATTTTATTTTGTTTTGATGTAGGTTTTGCTATTTTTCCAAACTAACCACAGACTGACATGTGATGGTGGTCCACAGGATCAGTCCCTATACTAAAATAAAATACAATTATGTTGAAAATTACAACCTTGACAAGGGAATCAAACTTTAGACCCTTTGCTTTCTGTGTCACTGCTTTACCATTCAGCCATTTTGGTTACCATGGGACACTTTTCACTAATCTTAATAAGCTCTGATTGTAATATTTCACTTGATTTAATTTTCTATTTTAATTTTCAGCATGGTGGTCCCTCTGATGTATTGTGCTGACTACCGTCCTTATTTCACCATCCATGACAGCGAGTTTAAGGAATACACAACCAGAGCCCACGCCCCTCCACCTGTCATTCTTGGGGTTACAAACCCATTTTTTGCTAAGACACTTCAACACTGGCCCCATATTATAAGAATATGTGAATCGTCTTATTTTGGTAAGGATGAAACTATTAATAAGATAAAGTCATAGTTTAATATGTCTCATATTTCATGATATTGTATATAATATAATAATTTAAAAAAATTCAATGCTATGCCAAGCTCTGTATAGCTTTGTCTTTTTTTTTTTAGTACCACATCTCACTACCCGTTTGGATTATACACATATTTACTAATTATGCTAATGTGTTAGTGATTCTGAAGGTTGAATTTATAGTAAGTGTATCCACATGTGTGTGTAGGGAGAGGGAAAAAACCATTTAGGAGATATTTCCCCTCAGTGCACCCAACTGGGACACTGTACGGATATAGAAACGAGTTTTATTCTTATTCTTTACTCATTATTTTAGGTAAAAGCTAACAGCAACCACACTGACTTATTGGTTGGCATGTTACAAAGAAATAAAATTACATTTATTATAAAACTCACCTCATCACCCCTGAAGAGAGACATATGGTCTGATCCCACCCAAATGTGGCCCTTTCGTGACTCACGACCAGACTTGCGAGGACAGCACCAGTGACGTAACACTCCAAAAATATTATGGAAAAATGTGAAATGATCTACTATTTTGGTAAAACATTATAAAAAGTAGTAAGGAAATGATTAATATTAATTATGATAGCATTCAATGTGGTAAAAAGAAAAAAGAATAAAGGTGAGAATGAAAGTTAGAACATTAGATGGAATCTAATGAGCAAATAGTATATAAGTTATAAAAAAGTCGAATAGTATAATTAATCTGTATCATGATAACATTTATAAGAACTTCATTAAACTTTTTTATAGTAACATCTAAAAAGTTTGATAACACATTAAAAATGTAAACTTTGAGTCAATTTACATTGATTATTATTATTATCATTATTATTATTATTATTATTATTATTATTATTATTATTATTAGCACCGCGTCTTACTACCCGTTCGGGAATTTACATTAATGAAAAACTAAAATACAATGATATAAACGATGAGTTCTAAGTCATGTGTACAATAATACAACTATAAAAAAACAGATGTTATTATAAATTTGAATAGACAGAATTATATAATTGAAAAATAAATATAAAAAACATAAGAAAATATAAGATTGAAATAAATAATATATAAATGAAAATAATTAATTTTTTCCTAATCTGTATTTCTTAATTCCCCGTACCTTGTGTGCTGTTTTCAAATTCAGCTAAGATTCTACATGTTTCGGCACTACGCCAATAACTTCCAATAACATCTGGGATAACTCACACTATGAATTTTAATCCGTACTGATGATGGCGCCGGCGCAGCGCCGAAACATGTAGAATCACTAGACCCCAGAGTGGGACACACTTATTTTCTTTACTCAGTCACAGCAAATTAATCTTTCAGAAACTGTGAAGACAGTATACCTTATTTGTTTGAATTAATTGTTCGAGCATTAGTGATTGTACTAAAACTAAATACACTTGTTGGCATCCATCATGAGAAAACCTCACAACTTTTTGTGGGAGGGTGTCTCTCAAAACTTGGGAATCACTAGCTTGGTGGAAGTGTAGATTGTAGATGTAAGCATTCTACAACTAAAACTCATTGGGGCAAATGAGTCTTTTACAAAATACTTTCAAACTAATGACTTGTTATAATAATGATAATAATAATAATTATTATTATTATTATTACTACTATTAATATTATTAGCACCGCGTCTTACAACCCATTCGGGTTATACGTACTTACGCTAATGTGTAATGGTAGGGTGGTTGTGAGATGAAATGGAGTACCTACAGTTTAATGTGGGATCCGAACCACGATGGAGGCCTGGCATTCCACACATTCACAAGTTGTAATTAATACATGTCTTGTCAGAGGTGAAGGAAGGGTTTGGAAATCAGATAAATCTGTACCAGGACCAAGGATTGAACTCCTGACCCCCAGCACAGAAGTCCAACATCTTACCCCTAGACCACCAGGTCACCTACTATTTACTTGTTGGTCAACACGTCACCATAAATATATTGCAGAATAAAAACGTGATGTGATCATTTACAGAACCTAGAAGTAAAAAGAGTAGATCAGTGGATAATTCCCCTCACTTTACTAACTCGCTAACTAACTAATTAGGAGCCCAAGATTGCAAGACTTAGTTTCGATGTTTTCCTCTTACTAATAGTGAACAAAAATATTTCCAAAGGCCAACAAAATTATATTTCCCTGAATCCATTCAAGGTTTTGATTTCTTTCGATTCGATCTTTTTTAAATTGCTAGAAAAAGAATCGATACATGAATCAGTTCGAGGCCTTTGAATCGATCCAAAAAATCGATTAATCGAGGGCAAAGAATCAATTTTCGAAAAGATCTATCCAAGATCGAAAATCCCTAGCCTAGTGTGAGCATTCTGCAGATCCCACTTGTTTATCTTGTGACCTTGTGTTTAAGAAGAAATGAGCAAACTCGGAGGAAAAACTTCATTTAAAGATGATTGGTTGGACACTACAGTGTTTAAAGATTGGCTGTGGTTACAAAAAGTGAATGGTGATAAAAGTAAAGGCCATTGCTCTTTGTGTAAAACTAACTTTCATATAAGTACATAGGAATATCTTCAATCCGATCTTATGCCAAGGGAAAGAAGCATGTTGACAAGAGTGAATGCTGCTAGTGAGAGCAAAAAAATATTGGACCTGGTCCCTACGGCCAAAAATGCAGGGTCATCTGTAGGCCTACATGAAGATGTACATTTTAGTGCTAATGACCATAAAGTAGTTTTGAAACCAGAAACTAGACCTAGTTGTTCTATTCAGAACTTCCTTGTCAAAGATGAATCTTCTTGTGCTGAAATATTGTGGGCTATTAATCAAGTAATGACACATTCTTCTGCTAAAAGTTTTTCTGCTTGTAGTGATCTTTTTAAAGTAATGCTTTCAAATGCATAAAGATAAACTTGTATATGTCATCGTGTATGGACTAGGTCCTTTTTTCAAAATCGAGTGTTTGAATATGGTTAAGCAATGCTCATTTTATTGTATTTCATTTGATGAGAACATAAATACTGTAGCTCAGAAGACCCAGATGAATGTTGTTCGCTTCTGGAGTGAAAATGAAATGCATTTTAGATATTTAACATCTTATTTGTTAGGTCATGCAACAGCTCAAGATATATTAATGAACTTTATATCTGCACTAAAAGACGAAGGTTTGGATCTTAAAAAAATTGCTTCAAGTTTTCATGAATGTAGCAGATGTAATCTAAAAGTTTTAAGTGATCTCAAAAGTTTAATCAAGGAAGATTCTTTACACATTGGCCATGGTGCTTACGAAACAGCACGTGCTTACTCTAGTTGGACTATTACCCAGTTTTTGCGCTCACTATATAATTAATTTAAAGATTTTCCAACAAGTCGTGCAGGCTATCAAAGAATAACAGGATCATCCCTTTTCCCGATGAAGTTTTGTTCTATTAGATGGTTAGAAAACTCAAGGCTGTTAGAGAGAGAATTGCCAATGGTGCCGTATTTAAAACAGTTTATTTATTCCAACAAACATTCTCCAAAATCTGATAATTTTCAAACATTAAGCAATTTTGTGAAAGATGAACTTCTGACATCAAAGTTTGGATTCATGCTGTCAGTTTCACTTAGGTTGAAGCAATTTCTCACCGAATATCAAAGCAATCAACCTCTATTGCCATTTATGTTTGCAGATCTAAATAAACTACTTGAGCACTTGATGAACAGAATTGTAAAATGTGATGTAATGAATTCAGTAAATACTTCCAAAAAATGGTTAGCCATTAATTTAAAGAAACGATCCAACATGAAATCACTCCCTACTGTAGATATTGGGGTCGCAGCATCAGCAGCTTTGAAAGGCATTAAAGACATCAAGATACTTCAGTTCAGAGGAGATTGTCAAAAATTCCTAGTTGATCTCTGCAACAAACTTTTACATAAGGGTCCTCTCTCCTACAAAATTGTCAAGGGTGCTAGTTGTCTCTCGGACACAGTCATGCTCAATCCATCTGTTAGGACCTATAGGATACCTTCTGCATTAGAAGTCCTACTTGTCAAGAAACAACTAACTAGCATGCAAGCTGTTGTCGTATAAAGAGACTTTTTGGACTTTTTATCAAAGTAAGAAGTTATTGACTACCTTAAATAATTCACTTCAAGTGGTAACCAGCTTGATAAGTTCTTCATGAATATTTTTTCTAATGTAAATGCATCCCAGGAACTACAATATTTCACATTTTTTCTAAAGTAAATGTATCCCAGGAACTACAATATTTCACTAAAAAAAATTCTTGTTCTCTTCCTTAGCAATGCAGCCGTTGAGCGAAGTTTTTCTGTGAATAAAGTATGTCTGGTTGAAAACCCACATGTGGACAATCTAATTGCTCAACGTGTAACTTATGATGCAGTCACTGCAGTCGGGGAACTTCTAATTATGACAATTTCAAAAAAGATTATTTATGCTGTTAGGAATGCATCAGGAATATGAAAATAAGAAAAAGATTTAAATAGACTTAAGTCAAAAAAGAAAAACAGCATCTGAAGAAATAAGAAAATTATAAGTAAAAGAACAGTTTTGCAGAAATCAAAAGAAGAGGCAGAAGTGTTTAGAACATTAAATGCAAAAATTTAAAAAGTTATGTGCTTGAATGAATTTTAACTTTTGTCTATATTCTAAAAAAAATATTTTGTTTTTGGAATCTATCATTTTATTTTTTAATAATACTAGGTAACTGAAATTATCTTTCTTTCCAAGTAATGTTTATCAACATAATAATGGTTGGTTATTTTTCATTGAGGATTCTTTATCTTTATTACTATACATTTATTAAACAAATTCATTATCAAAAATATAACTTGTAAATAGTATTGACTGTCAAGGGGTGGTGGGGATAGTTGTTCGTTTTTGTAGTAGAGTAAACTCCCTGGTTGTAATAATTCTTAGTTTTTGTAGTAGAGTAAACTCCCTGGCTGTAATAATTCTTTGAAGTTGCACCACCAAGGCTGATTACTTGTACCTCTAAAGTTCTACGAGTGAGGTAAAATGACATACTAATTTTGCCAGAAGAGGTATTTTCACAATCCTTCCAGGGTTCTTTTACATGCTACGTGGAACCGATAGCTTTACTTCCCCTCCGAAGGATGTTGAGCTATGATCTTTTCTCGCTAAAGAAAAAACTTTCGGCCTCTGTTGGGTTCGAATCCACAAACATCGGGTCCTGAGGCGAGCACTTTACCCCAAGACCATCGAGGTCGACAGTGGTATAGCTCATTCAAATAATTTAAGGCGTGTGTGTGTGTATGATTTTGTATTAAAGTTGGGTTGGATCCACCTTTTTTTAAATCTGAAACTTCATTTTGCCATCAAATCCCTAACTAAAATTTGAATTTTAGAGAACATTGTAAGAATAATTGTTTAACTTTCCCAATAACTAGGATTTTATCTTTCACTTCTGATTTTTTTACATTAAATATTTAATTAATGATCTGGGGTTTGGTTGTTAGGTTTTTCCTATCATTATTTTGGTTTTAACTACAAGAAACTATTTAACTATTTTAATAGGTACATTTAAAAAATAACTATTACCTATTTAAAAAAATGATTATGATTTGAGTCTTGAATCCTTGAATATTCCTTGTAGGTTCTAGGGTCCCATCCTAAGTATATACTACAGATATATAATACAGTTGATTCTTGATGTAAAAATGTTTAACTATGACAGACCTATGCCTACCCTAACTATCTATCATTTTATGATTTTGAAATGGGGATGGTTTGTCTGAGCACTTTTCTTATATACTGGATTTCTTAAAAAAAAAAAAACTGGAATTATACTGGAATTTCAAAACTATAGTCAGGTAGACACCTTGTAAAAGTAGTCTTGACCTGGACAAGAAACCAAACCCTCACACCATTAGTATGTAAATAAAAAAAATAAACGAAAGAAAATCATAATGTAAACTTATTCAATATAAGAATTTTAAATTAATATGATAATTATATCAGTAATTAATTATCTAGTGAAAGTTTGTCAAATGTTGACAAAAATTCAAAATAACTGTTAATAATAATTTTTGAAGTTGCAAAATATGGACCAGCTTGAACCAGCATAAACCAATTCACAACACACATAGTCGTTTGATTATCTTTGTCTACATTGTAAATGTTACAATATAAATAAAGTTGTGTTTACATTTTCATAGATTATTTATTGGACCATTCTTTAGAAATGATGGTGAGACGGTGACCTGGTGGTCTAGGGGTAAGGTGTCAGACTTCTGTGCTGGCGGCTGGGGTTCAATCCTCGGTCCCGGCACAGATTTATCTGATTACCAAACCCTTCCTTCACCTCTGACAAGACATCTTGTGAATGTGGGGAATGCCAGGCCTCCACCGTGGTTCGGATTCCACGTTAAACTGTAGGTCCTTCATTTCATCTCACAATCACCCTACCATTACACATTAACGTAAATGCGTATAACCCGAATGGGTAGTAAGACGCGGTGCTAATAATAATAATAATAATAATAATAATAATGATAGTGAGACATTCAGCAATTTGGTATTAACAATCGACACCAATAATGATATAAGTCTTTTCTCTCCAAATTACTTGGAACCAATAACCAATCTGTCTCCTTAACCTCTGCCTAACCTTGTCTGCAAGCAAGTGGTATTCCTAATGACCCCAGTGACTCAGGAGTACCCAGCCATCTCGCGCCGGTCACAGGCACATTGAATATACTATACCAACATTGATAACTAGGCATTGTGAAAGAACATAAAAGTGAATTATTAATACTTTCAATTTTACCTCCACTGGTAAACATTTTTTGAATTTTAAATATGAATAACTTTTTACAACCAATGACATTTAACTAAATAAGTTTTATAAATCATCAGTCAAATTATGTCATTCTGGACATATTATTTTTGAGACATATATAATATAATTTTATCCATATTAAATAAAAGAAATGTCCAAATGACGGTAGAAAATATCAATATAGCCTTAAAACTAAAAAATTAATATGCAATAATAAAAGTAATTTTTTTTTAAAAAAGATTATGACCTTACATATTTTTATATACTTGAGCACCGCATCCAACACACTATAAAACTTTCATCAACTTTGTATTCGCTTTTATAACTTTTTTGTAAATTAAATCATTTGAATAAACATATAGGATGATTGCTAAAACTCTACATATTTCCAACAAATCAATAACTAGTCACAACTTAAGATTATATTCCAAAAGATTTTTATCCTATAGTTTAAATCATTCATAACCCATAGGTTGAAGATACAACTTGTTTATAACTATATGGTTTAGCAGAAATAAAATATGTCAATATGTAAACTTACCCAAAGCTACACCATATTTAGATTGATCATAACTTGCATTTGTTTTGTAAAAAAATTGCCTGGCTCATAAAAGCATTTATTACATTGTGTAACTATTCTTTCACATTAAAAAGCCATTAGCTATAAAGTATATACTGACCACAAATTATATATATATTAATATTGTTTAATGTGTTATTGATTGAAAGGAGACTTTTACAAATCATTATAATTGACTCATGCTATAGATGATTGATTATTTGAAGACTTATGCCTATACTCTTTACCCATTTTATTAGGTGCTCATGCCTATACTGTTTACCCTTTTTATTAGGTGCTCAAAAACATAAGTTGAAAAAAGGAGGAAATTTGAAGATGTTAGACTCAAAGCCTGGTGTCTACACACATTATCGTCCATTTCTTCATAAAGATAAAAATATTTTGAAAAAACTTTTGAAAGGAATCCAGACAAAAAGACCATGCGAAGTTCAGACAGCATTATTGAAGAGACACCTTCTTGAGTTGACACAAAGCTTTATGATTCCATTGGAAAGATATATGGCAAGTCTTATGCCTCTCCAAAAAAATATTTCTCCTTACAAGGTAAATCATTGTTTGTTCATTAATAATTTTTAAGTGATATAGCCAAAATTAGTGACACCTACTGAATTAAATAAATTATATCTATAAATATCTCACCATTATTTAGTTTGAAGTATGTGTCAAGTAGCATTTGAATGATATCTATAATTAAGTTTACACTTTATATAAATACATTTAATGTAAAGTACTAGTTTAAATTTATAAGCCTAGTGCTTAGATTTTCAAAAATTCATGTTTTTTTTTATCTTGTTTCATACTGGACTTCAAATAGCTTATGTTAAATCATTTTGAAATCAAAATATATCTCTTCTATTTTGAAATGCTATTTTAGTATACAAATAATTAATGTGCTATTTTAGTCAAACGAGGGTTCAAATTTCTCACGTTTAAATTTGTTAGACTTTGGCTGTAGATAAATGACTAACGAAGTAGATGCACATGCATTTGTGGTAAGAATAAATATAATTTTTTTTATCTATAAGATATATATATATATAAATCTTATACAAACTTAGGCTTTTTGATTATTGTGAAAACAAAATACTCTTTAGACTTATCACAGTTAGACATAGAAATAACTTAATTTATGCATTCAAATATAGGTTTATTAATTATTTATAATGGCCTATGGCCGGAGGAATAGGTTGGGGCTGTTTGTGCCCTGGGTAGTCAATCCGTTCTTTCAATGACCCTGTCTACAGTCAGATTCATAATAAACACTTTCGATAGTTACAAAAGTTACTTGAAACCATTTTTATATACTCATACCTCAAGTATACTTTGCAGTAGTCACATTTGATATATATTATTAATACTTTTAAGTTAAAACTATAAAATCAGTCAAATGTTCAATTTTGACTGCAAAATAATATGTTTGGTTTTTCTAAGGGTCTAAAAATGAAAGTAGACTAGATTGGTTTTTTTCGTTTGTCAGAATTTCAACTTAGAAAACAACGTTTAATATTTGGAATAAATATATCATTTTAACTTATACAATAACTAATTAACACTAATCTACACTAAACACTAAATTTGCAAACTAAAAACATTCACTCAAAACATTATTCATAGCACGCATGTATCTTTAAGTAGGCAATTCCCCAACAGCGGCTGGTTATATGTTCGCAAACTACAAGCAATTGGGGTACTGAAGCGGAACCCCTTCCCCCTTTTCTTAACCTGACCTTCTAAATCATTTGCGAAGTGTTTTTGGAACTATTGTTTGAATTGTTTCCATTTATAAGAATTTATTAGGTGTTTTTCCTAATCTCCCACATTCACTAATACTTTATATTTATTTGTCATAATTTGACATAATTTTTTAATTTACATAGTTCTGTTGCTTGACTAATGAGCACAATCAGAGAGTATTTTTTTAAAAATAATATCAACATTACAATGGTGGTAGTGACAAGCGAAAAACTCGAATGGTTCTGGTTTTGTTTGGGCTGTATTAAAAGATTATTAATTTTTCAGTCAAATTTGGGGCTGGGGGCTTAAATCCCCAAATTCCCCCTCCTCGCTGGCTATGGTCTTGATCTTAACCCTTTTTACAACTATCTACACTCTGTTCATTTTGTTTTTGCCATATTGTTAAGGCAGCATATTTGACCCTTTCAATTATCAGCATTTCCTTGAATCATTTCCTTGATCATTACTATTTTTAATTTATATTTTGTCTTTATTACTATTACATAAACAACTGGTAAACCAAGAAAATTGAGAAAAATATTTATTTTTGTGTGTTGGGAGAAAGGGAGATAAAACTTGGGAAAATACATGTACCTAATTAAAAAAACACAAAGGAATACACTGAATATTTGTATATTTATGATAGTTAAATGTTAACTTTAAACAGTAGGTCTTTGCATGGAAGTAGAAGAGTTAATTGACAACCAAGCATATTAACTTGAACATGTCTATGTCCCCTCCACCCTTTATTCTCCTTTAAACATTGGGTGCATAGCTAACACATACATTTTCCCATCAAGTCAAATCATCCTTGTCAAGTTTATGGAAAGTGAAATTTAATTGCTCTGTGCTACTCTCTAAAGTGTGTGGCTAGATGGGAATTTCTTTTTTAAAGAACCTTGAAAATATAGGGAGTTTTTTATTGGTATAGTAGTGGCACCACTGGTAAAGAAACAATTCAAGATCTTAAGCCAAATGTATGTTGCATTTTCTTGGTCTCCATGTGGTTTCTTCTTTATTCAGAGGATCTAAAGTATTTAAAGTTATATTTCATCATCCACTAACCATGGCAAGAATAGCAGGTGAGGATTCGTTAGGAGCTTGTGCAAACACAATATATTGGATCATTATTACTAATAAACTGAGTAGTACTATAGTTTTAACTGCAATCCTGTATGCTGTTTAAAAATAACTAGCCTAATACATATAAAATACATTTTTTTGAAATTATCCAATAGCATCCACAGGTTAATTGATTTTTTTAAACTCTTGGTTTCCATAGAACTATTATTGCACAACATTAAACAATAGGGGCCTATATACAAAACTAAACTGGTTTTCAATTTTGGTGATCCATCACAGTCCTGTTTGTGAATAGGTTTGAAAGGCATCCCATTATTTTTGATAACATGTGAAAAAAGGTAGGTAACTAAAATTTTAGAAGCAAGTCTGAAATTTTAATTGGTTTGGTTGTTGAAAATTAATCCACACTCTAAATTAGATTTAAATGGCATCACTTCAAGTCAAGTGTTTTTACACCCAACCAGATTATCATAATTTATTTAATTAAATTGGTTTATAGGCTGCACCAACACCACGGCCCTTTAATCCAGATGACTTTGTAGCTACTTTAGGAACTTCAGGGCCTCAACTGACAACAGGCATCAAAGGGGATTGGGTTGGCCTGTATCGAAGATTTTTTCGGTCACCAAATTTTAGTGGATGGTTCAATGCTCGCTATCGTGAAGTGAGTCAGAAGCTGCAAGCCTTGCAACTGGAGGCATTATCTGATGCTGTAAGTAATTCATATTTACACAATTTTATGCATACGGTTTTACTGATTAAATAAGTGAGCTCCCATTTATTCAAATAAGCTTACTGTGACCTGTTCATTTGACTGAATGCCATGAAGTATAACATTTTAAGAACCTTGCCACTTTTCATGCGGGGAAATTCTGGCAGTCTATATTTCATTTGTGTTTGGGAGTCTTACTTGAATAAAAAATCAGCAGGTAGATGTTTATCCTGTACATCCAAATATACTCATCTTTAATTAAAAGCGATGAGTAACTCTAACCGTGATGAAACTAAATAGTAGAAATGGGCTCTCCAATCCCTCGAATACTTAAGGATATTTGAAATTAGAGGATTTGAGAAAGTTTTGTATTTGAGATTCAAATCCTTAAAAGATTTTTTTTTTTAACTTGCCAAGTGAAATTTGTTTTATTTATAATAATGATAGCACCGCGTCTTAATACTCGTTCGGATAATACACTTTAAGTACTAATTACGCTAATGTATTAGGAATTGGGAAGGTTGAATTAGAGGAAGTGAACCCTCATTTGCGTGGATAGGGAGTGGAAAACCATTTAGGAAAAATCACCCCCAGTTCACCCGACCGAGATTCGAACCTTGATCTCCCCGTCCTCGGCAGTAGAGCTCAACACGACAAGCGTGTTAGCCAACTACGCCACCGAGGCGGGTCACTGTTTTACTTAGAGGTTTGATATTGCTTAGTGGTGGTTTGGAACTAATTATAATAATTGTAGCATTAACTTACCAACCATGCTTCAGACCAGTAATTTAACACTTAACCGAATGTATGAATGTTATTTTTGAATGGGTTTATAAAAAAGAATGTTATCATTTAGTTACTCTATGTATCTTTTACTGTTCTAATATATACATGTATTTCCTCTAATGTTAATAATTATTTCCAAGACTCGGATTAGAAGGCAAATTTGAGATTCGGATTCAAGATTCAGGTTTGTTAAATATTGGATTCAACCCATCTCTACTAAAAATGTTAATATTAGGACACTTCCTGAATCGAGGTTCATTTTATTTAAATGGTTGCAACATTTTGAATACTTACTATTGACAATCTTGATGCTCAATAAGTAACACAAAACATTGAGGCCAATTTCACTCAAATGGCAAACACTAAGAACAATTTTAAATAATCTGGCTAATATATGTATACATTTTAGGATTTATCTTAGCCAATAATTAAAGTCGGCTCGTTAACTTTTTATTTTGATTCTTTTGCAAGGTTCAGGAAAAAAAAAGTTATATAATAAAAGTAGTTTATTTTTCTAATTTCTGTGAAAATGATCTTTATTTATAACATTAATTATTAACTCATAATATAAAGGCACTAAGAATGTTGGTTAAATTAATTCATTACTTTTTAAATTGATAATAATCATTATGTATTAATTCATAATATAATGGCACTAAAAATGCTAGTTAAATTAATTCACTACTTTGTTATATTTGGTTGTCAAAGAGAATAAATGATATATTTTTTAAATGTTGCCATCATCGACTAGAGTATTGATTATATTAGCATGCTGTAATTTTATATGGCCTATCTTCATTATCTCTTTTAAAACACTAGGTATTATATACAGAAGATATTTGTCCTTTATTCTTGAATATTTGACCAATTTTTATAACAAACTGCCTTTAGGTCATATTTATTTTGGACCTTAGAAATTGCCACAAAAATTTAGTTTTTTTTAAAGTTTGAATAAAAATATTTCACTTAAATCACAATTGAATTAAAAATTAATTTTCTCAGATTGACAGCCTTTAAACATGTTTTAGGATCATTCATAGGGCTATACAATGTGATCAAATTTTCATTAGCTTTTAAAATATTAAGTTATATAATTTGAATTATTTACCACACACAGCTATATTTTGTGAATTGTTTCTCTATAATCTTTCTTTATCTTCACAGTCACATAGTAGTTAACATGGAAAGCATCCTCCCTGAAGCCTCATAATGTAAATTACTGTCACAAATATCACTACCCTGATAAAACAAAATTATCATGTTTCTCTAACCCTCGAGCGGGTGCACTGTAGTATTTAACACAAGCAGTCACTTGGGGTACTTTATACCCCACTTTGTATTTACACTACTTACTATTGATACATGTATGAATAATTTTTTTTTTTTACAGTGTGTTTTGTTTTATTTAGAGTAAATGTAAGCCTCTTATATTAATATTTTATTAATAATCAAACAAATTGATAGATATTGATATTTATAAAATAGTAAATATAAAGAGTCTTGATATTCAACATAATATTTTTTATGAAAGATACATACTTGGATATTATAGTTTTGGTAGGTACTAGATATTATTATGTTTATTGGTACTCTTAAATACAATATGAATCACAGTGCAATACAAATACAACAACAATAATAATAATTTAAAATCAATACTCAATTCAAAAATATGATATGGTTCTTTAGATTAAAATTTTTAGGAATCAGAATCAACCTCATATAATTTGTTTACATATACCACATTATATTTTGGTGCCTACATATTTTGATTGGCCACATAACGCACACCTTCCTCGTTTCTTTCTGGTTAATTTTTCATTCTCATCTTCATGCTCCAGAGTACTTCTGAGAAAGGCTGATAATTTAAATGGAAGCGACTTGATTTTAGCTCTTTCTTCAATGTGAGGCTTCATCAAAGTCAAAGCTAACTTTTCCAAAATTATTCTTCTTGCTGTAAAATTTTGAGATGTTAAAAAGTTTAAAAATGTTGTATTGATGCCAGCGATATTTAACATTAAATAAAACACACTCAGAGGTCATTGCTGTGCAACATCGTATACACAATACATTTGATCTACTGTGACTATTCCTCCCATTGACTTTTTATAATCCATTATTATGTCTGGTTTTTTAGTGTCATCATTGATAGTTGGTGAATCATGCATTGTAGATTAGATTATGACAGCCTTGTTTTTCTTGGGCACATAGGATGTGATAGTCATGTTTTTCAAAAATCCAAATATGGATTAACCCGCCTCTCTATTTTAATTTGCCTGAAATTCATAAGGAATCTCCCTTTGGTATTTTCTGAGAGTACCAACACAAGTTATTTTCTTTTCCAAAGGAGATTTTGCCAAGGGATAACTGGTATACCAGTTGTACACTGTAAGTTTTCTGTTTGATCCTTCAATGTCTAAAATCAATCTATTCACAATGTTAATTGGTTTATTTGACACCAGATATGGGCCATATTCTTGTTTGCCACAATACACTACTAAATTATGGACAAAATATGTCCTTTAGTCACAAATTGCAAAAATTTTAATCCCATATTTTGCAGGCTTGTTTGAAATATATCGAACAAAACTGCAGCACCCTGGAAACGCTTCCAGCTTCTCATCAATTGTGACATGAGTACCTATACTATACATATTCCTACAATTCAGTACAGATGCATCCAAAGATGATCGCACAGCAGCTAGCTTATCTATTTTTCTTCGGTCATTTCTTATATCCTTATTGTCAAATCGTAGAGAATGAAACAAGAATAAAAATCGCTTGTAGCTCAAACAAGATTTGAGAATCTGTATTCTGGTCCCATCTGAAGCCCATAATTCTTTGTCATTAGTGTGATGACCTTTTTTAATACCAAGAAGGTAAAGAAAGACACCCCAATGAGGCCATAATCACAACTCTTGATGTTGCTTTTCCGTTTCTGTCCCAAGAATATGGTGCTGTCAATTGTCTTTTTGCAGTATATATATTTGTAAAATTCACAATATCTTTGATAATAATGGTATCAATAATTTTATGAATTGCTGAGATTTCATCCTTTATATCTCTTGCAATATGTTTGGGATCAGAAGATACTTCGACTATGTTTTTTCTGTCGATTTTTTCCCTTCTTTGGAAAGTAAGTTTTTCTCCAAATACATGCTCTATCTATCTATCTACCAGTAATATAATTTTCATTAGATATTGTTTTACTATCCTCATCTGAAGAAACACAATCTTGTTCAGACTCGCTATTTTGGTCACTTGGAACTATAATTATCTCCTCTTCATCAGAATCAGTGCTATCAATAGATTCTTGGTCATCTGACAGCCCCTGCAGTATTTTGCCGATTTCTTCAGGAGACATCATCCTAAATAAATAATGATTTATTTAAATTTTGGTATTTAATAGGGGTAGATGCAATTCCTAAAATCAATTGGTTATATCAACATACTAAATAAGTAAAGATTATTTTTAGGACAACACAGGCTGTAAATTCATTAATCATATATTTTATAGCCTTGAAAGGAATCAAACCCAAGCTCAATACCTCCATGGAAAAAACAAACAAAAAAAACCAACTAGTAATTATAATGAGATTGGCCTAGCAATTTATTGATTCATGATAAATCATTTAGATAAATAAACAAACTTACATGACTTTAGCGGGCGCGTGGAGTATTCAATATCCCCAATAATCCACTCTTTAAAATAAATTCAATTTTCAGATGAACTATTTGATTTCACTGAACACCGACCATACCGGCTGAGAGTCAAGGTCACATTGAAGAGCAACACGGCCGCCAGGCACCTGACAATGTTACCACACACTAAATAAAAAATATGTGGTTCTTTATACCCGAAGGTTAACATTTAGCCAATTCATCTATTTAAAAAACAATATGATTCTCACTCTAGTTACCTACCAACAGTGCCTTCATTAAAACCAAAATTCAGATATCAAATTATGACTAAAATTTCCCTAAAATTTGGTAATAGAACATAAACCTTAGGTGTCCAATGTTTTATTAAATTAGCAGATTTTATCAAAAATAGAAGCCATAGGTAGATAAAAATTGGTTCATTGTATCGCTGATAGCACTTTATATATAATAAGCAACACACCTACATGCACAAAGTGTTATAAAATCAAAATGCCTACAATGCCCAAGGAGTCACATAATAAAAATATATTTTTAAATGAATTTCATTATGTATTTATTTTAACATGAATGGTGCAAGTAGCAGTGTATTGCATTTTAAATGTACAGTATTTCTGTGGGAGATTACTTTACCTTCACATTAAATAATGAAAATGTCCTCACTCCACCTTAAGACACAACTGAACACGTCGTTCCATATCCCTAGTCATTTGTTGGAGCATCTTGTAGTCAATATTGTTGATTTTGCATTTAATGTTCTCCTTCAAATCGTCCATGCCCGAAGGCATGTAGCTTAGAATCTTTACTTCAGATATCTTCACAGAAAAAAGTCTGGTGTGGACATATCTGGTGATCTCGGCTGCCACAATTTCCTGGAGATGATCCGGTCATCAAAGAAAGTTTGAATCAGCACCATGGACTCAAGTGGTACCATCCTCTTGAAAGTACCCCTGTTGTAGATCATTACATCCACTTGCTCAGTCAATTCCATGAACATGCTTTTGTTCTGTGTGGTGTTCACATTTCCATCGAAAAAAATTGTTCCGACTAATTTCTCTTCAGATATTGCACACCAAATTCAGACTTCTACTGGGTGTATAAGTGCTTCACGGATGGCGTGCGGGTGTTGTGCGGCAAAAATGCATGTTCTTTGAGTTCTCACAGCCACACAGGTAGAACCATGCCTTATCTGTGAACCTTGTAATGGACAATATACAAGGGTTTTTAACATTAAACACTAGGAACAAACGATAATATCTTCTTCTTTTTGCCTTATCTGGCTTTAGCAGTTAATGAATAGCCGTTATCCTATAAGGCTTCAGATTAGCCTTATTCACAGCTCTTTGACACATAGAGTATGATTTACCTGTCTCCTGCGACAGACACCTTAAAGACCTAGGTGGTGACCGCAGCAGTCGCGCCTGAATGTCCACGTCAACCGCCGATAGTGTAGACAAACGATGCTTGTCAATTTCACTTACAAGAGTTCCAGTTCTTTCCAGCTTGTATACAAATCCCAGTATTGTGTTCCTGTTTGGCAGATTTCAAACACCAAATTACCTCTAGTATTCTTTTTGCAGAGTGGCACATAACCATTTTCCAGGGTCTGTGGGAAAAATAAATGCACATTAAGCTCTCTGGTTAGTATAACAATGTTTATTAATCATTTTTACGTATTATATATTAGTATTTAATGTGTCCACCTCCAGTGTCACAAACAGCACGCAGTATTTTAGGATACCAGTGTAGAAGAACCTTTAAAAGATTTGTAACCTCTTCCATGGTGTCTAAGATATTGGTAAGGTGTGCTCGCAACGTGTGTTGGGAATATCTATTGGCATCTCGTTCTTGGACCATCAATGACTCAACAGCATCCTTTAGAATCACTCCAAAATGTTCAGTAACATTTCAATCTGGGGACACACCAGGCCATTCAGCACTCCCAAAAAAATCAATACCGCTGTCTTGCAAATGCTCTTATATCGCATTTGCATTAAAGCACTGTGCTTTTTCATGGATAAAGCAGACGTTTGCTGGGTCAAGAGTGTTGGCTGGCTCTCGCAGGAAAGGGAAAACATTTTGCTTTTAAACTGTATGCCTAAAATAATCACTATTCCGTGATTGCCCTTGTTCTTTCATGATCCACATCATTCTCCTTGCTGTGAAGCACACAAATATTATAATGCAATCCGGTTTCTTGGATAGTTCCTGAAAATGTTCATCATCAGCGATATTGTCTGCTTAGAGTGTGCCCACACTCTGTCATTTGTGTAGTTAGGTCTTCTGACTGCCCACACAAAGAACTCTTCACTTGGTGCCAAGTGTATGAAATCTTCCTCATCCCAGTCGTGGAGATAATCACAAAACTATAGGTGGTCTTCAGTGTTTAACACACATTTAATGGGCTTAGGGGTTACATGAAAAGGTTTTAACTCTGCTTGCTTCCGGTATCATCCCACAGTTTTACATGAAACAACCTTTTCCTTCTGCTGCAAGATTTCCATCTTAACATTTGCATTGCTTCGACGTCTTTTCCCCCTACTGTCCATGATGGTGTTATTGCTCTCTTGCGACAGTTTCTCAGGTCGACCTTGTCCAAATTCTATCTTACGGTTTATTGTATCCTTTTATCCAGTTTGCTGTAACCCACTGATCGCTTTGTCACACTCTCAGCAATACACTTTTGGTTAATTAGATTTGCGCCAGCTTCCATTGCCTCACGGTACGCATTCCCTCTGATACAATCAATTAAACGTTGCTCCTTGGTGTCATTTAGTAGGTTTGCCATGGTTTACTAATCAACCTGAAATTTAAAAACGTTCATATTAACAAGGAACAAAGTCACATTGCATGTACAGCTGTTTATTTTTCCCACAGACCCCTGGAAAATGACTATGAACATAGTTATTCACTAGGACACCTTTGGGTTATATTTATCAGCTCTAATCGACCTTTCTAAGAACAGTTTTGTCTGAATTTTTATGTATAATTTTTTTTTTTTTACATATTTGACAGTTTTAGGTCGCATACTCTTTAGCTATACAAATCATTTGTAACTATTGGAAGTAATACACACTAAATAGAACTGCTAAAATCTGAACTGAAGTATCTTATACTATTTTAAAAATAGTGTTCACATTGTTTAGAAACTTTTCAAATTAGTTTGGTCAAGCTTTGTATGCAGTTTATACCTTGTTTTGTCCCCGTTTATTTTTATTTTGTATTCGTGGAACATATTAACTAGGCCATGAGAACCCCCTTTTTTTTAAAGTAAACTCATACTTAAACTCTTACATAATTAAAAAAACAATGGTAATTGTACTCAATGTTTTGAAAGTGTTTGTGACTGTCCTTCCTTAGTACATAATTCTTAGCACTATTTTTTCATATATATATATATATTTAAACAACTCTTCTACAGAGCTGCCTTTGAATTCTTGTCTAAAAAGCATTAAGAGTGTGGTTTGGGATGATCAAACTTTAACCAACTTCTAAAATGTCCACCATTCTTTTCTTTGTTACAAATACTTACTAGCTGACCCTTTTCATCTATTTATTTGTGTACTTTTGCATAATCATCCATTTGAGGATTCACAGTTAGATTTAAATTATTTACTAGTGCAAATATTCCTTTTAAATGTTATTGTGCTTGAGTAAAATATTTTTTGTGGGTAATTAACTATTTTTATTCTTGCAATAGGATGTGAAGATGTGGGTCCAAGGCAAACAAGAAGTTGAGGTTGTTGATATGATTTTAAGAATTCGCCAAAAACTAGAGGAGAGTGAACTTGAAGAACTGCATCTCAGTGATGCTACTCGAAATCAACTTAAATCAAGAATGGCTGATATTATTTACACTCTTCCTGAAGATCTGAAGACTGTTCTTAAGACTAGCTGATGACGGTTGCATGCGACGGATCTGACCGTCGTAACTGAAGATGTGAGATCTCCCAGCCAAGATGTCTACCTTCCACATGAATGTAATGTCCAAAGGAATAGGAATCATGTTAAAGAGAAAAAGAGCAAACTACATAAGTTTAAATGTTGTTGATTAAGCTGATGAAAACTGAACAGTGCCTTCATACCCCTAACCAAATTGGTTTCTTATCCTTTACAAATAAGTAGTAAATAATTTTACAAGATACAATATTTGATAGATTTTAAAGTACATTATATAAATTATTAGAAAAATGTTTCTAGACTGAATGAGCAATGTTATACTTTTAAAGAATACTGTTCAAATAACACGAAAAATAACTTGTTTGTATACAAGTTTTGTACACTCTCGTATAAATATATATAAATATATATATATATATATATAACAGTACAACCCCTTTAGTCTAAACCCTGGTTGTTTAAAATTTTCGATAGTCCAAACACGTTTTTAAGATAGTGGGGAAAAAAATCTTATTCATTAGCAATATTTTTTATTGATAATGAGTTCAAAGATAAAATTCACATTTTAATAATAAATATCTAATATTTACAAACTGGAAGTCAACACAATGTGTTAACTTTTAACTAAGAAAAGTACAGTTGGCTATTTTAAAGAGATGTACTGTAAAACTACAACACCTGTTAAATGTTATATATAAAATTTAAATGTGTGTACTTTTGGAGACTTATGGGAACATGAACACATTCGCTCCCAGAAAACCTGTTCATGTTCTCCCAGTTAATCTAAATCATTGCTAATCCAAACAAGCTTCTGTCCCAATTAGTTTGGATTAACGAGGTTCTGCTGTATATTAATTACTTATATTATCATTTATAACATATTTTAACACGAAGGTGTGTGTATTGTGGTCTTCATACTAAATACTGCATTAAAAAAAATCATATATAGGTATTATGGTCACACTATTGGCCTTTGGCCCTTTTATGTCAAGAAAATTGAATCATGTATTCAAACTTGATGAATGCTCTTCAAATAATTTATGAATTCACACTTATAGTGTGTTTTATTGACTTTCCACATTGAACCTTTGGGAAAGAAAATGTTTTTATCAAAGTGTACTCATGGCTATTCTGGAGTATAGAGAGCATTTTTGCCCTCATTTTGTATAAGTGTGTGTTGAACTCATATATTTGAATGAATTTTTAAAAGGTCCCTTTTAATGTTGTGAGATTTGCTGAGATAATTGTTCTGATTTAGGCTGGGAAGAAATAGGAGTTTTATGTACTCGAAATGTATGTTGAGTGAATCCTATTATAAGTGTACATTGATAGAGTTTGGGGGAGTTATTGTAGTGTTGCCAAGAGAAATTACTCTTGCCACAGAGAAATCTTATCATTTTCATCCAAATTTAGAGGGGTGCTTCTGTAAATGATATCCTAACAAATTTGTATGTAGAGCAACCCTAAACATTTTATTTGCTATTGGAAAATTTGTATTTTTTAATGAGGTTGGTCTTTACTATGCTTATGAATTTTGGTATCTTAAGTTATAAAAGGTGACCAACCTCTTTCATATACTTGTTTGAAAACTAAAGTATTAAAAAATTAGTTTTCAGAGGCAGCAAAAGCACTTTTGTTTCATATACGTGGGCATTTGCAATAATGTTTAGTCCCTAATGCTAATGACCCAACTTGTTTGTTTGAAAAATAAAATGTAAAAATCACTTATTTTAAAAGAGTTAATGGGATAAAAGATATATATATACTAAATGGGAAATTAAGCCATAAATTAAAGATTGTTGTCAAAGTGGGCTATCTTAAAAAAATCAATTACATGACTATCACCTAATAGTTTTAATAGGTCAAATGGCAAGTCAATTAGTTACCAATTATATTGATGAATGCACTAGTTATGAGACATAATATTAGCTGTTACTGTATGGGTGTTTTCATCAGAAATGTTTCAAAATTTGGTGAAGAATAATAAAATCAAAAAATAAAGTAAAATAGTAAAGAATGAAAGGACACTTAGGCACTATGCAAGAATGTATAGTGAATGCTTAGTGGACCGATAGTGTGGTATCGAGCACACTTTCGCTCCACCCGTTAACCAATGATGATGCAAGCAAACCACCGCTAGTGTCCACAAAGCAAGCACTTAGTCAAGTTCTTGCTTACAGCCCTTAGATAAGAACATGTAACAGGAACAAATAACGTAAAGAACAAACACAGGAAAAGGATATTGATTTTGAATATTTAATTTTTCTTTAAGGAAAACTTCTCTTTTTGGGTATTTTGTTTTATTTGGAAGACGGTACAAGAAAGGTGGATGAACACAATATGTCTTTTATAATGAAAAGAAGAAAACAGTTCACGACTTACATTGCTACCACTGGACAAAGAGGTAATGACTGCCTCTTGAAGAAAATCGATCTTTACTGCCCAATCCACCGACCTAGGTTTCATTTTATAGGAACTCATCTGAAGGGAGTGTGGAAAGTGCAACACAACTTCCTAAAAGCACTTAACAAAAAGACAAAAGGGGGGAAAAAAGTAAAATGACAAAGGAAGAAAGGGCACTTAGTTAGGGACATGTAAAAGTAATATAAAGCATTGTAAAATGTGAACTTTGTTCTTCTTTTCATTGTAAAAGCCATATTGTGTTGGTCCCATTTTATATGTTCCTATCAACCTTTCCTGTACCTTCCTCCAAGCATAACACAATATCTCAAATATTGAGAAGAGGTTTTCCTTAAACAGAAAACCAAAAGATAAGATATCAAATTTTACTGCCACTATTTATATGGTTTGATTCCTTTTTATTTGTTTATACTCTTTAAGTTTAGTTTGAAGTGATTGGTTATAGACCCTTATTTATAGTATGTTATTATTTTACATATTTAGAACTGTGATTAAATATAGCTACTGTATATCGCTGACTATATATTTACTAAAATTGTCCATTGATGATATTATTATGCTCGAGTTTATATATGCACTAAATCTTGGGCCATTCACCAAATTTGAGGATCATCCCAATGGTAGTAAAAAGTTATGTTTATTATATTTTCTGGTATGAATATAAATAAAATTATTTAAATATCAGAGTAGTAATCTATATGGCAGATTAAATATACCATATATAATATTTATTAATATAGGTTATAGCCGCATCTAAATATTATATTCTTTAAGTTGAAAAATACACCTGGACAAGGGAATGTAACATGGGACCTTTGGCTTAGTACACCAAGGCTTTAACCACTGAACTCTCCAGCATTTGTCTCATGAACGGGGTACTTCTTCATTAATATTTTAAGGCAGAGTCTGTGATGAACATGCTGAAGCCGTCAGCTACATGAGCGATTAATTAAAATTGCGAACCATCAGATAATATACCCACCTTAAAATTGGGAGGGCTTTATGCGGTCAATAGTATAGTAACTGTAAGAATGTGCATATCATGATGAATTAAATAGACAAGCTATAATATTTGTTAATCACAGTTATAGCCACATATAAATATATCCTTTAAATTGAAAAATGATAGCCCAGTGGTTAGAGCATTGGCATACTAGGAGGTCTAGAGTTTGATTCCCGTGTCCAGGTGTTATTTTTCAATTTAAATAATATTAATCTATCGCTTATAAATATTAGAGTGTTTATACTATGAACAGAAACCACTAATCACAGAAAAATTGGCCGAATTCACAAGTGGCCTCAGCACTTGGGCTAACCCTTTTATAAACTCCTGTTAGCTAACACATGACAAAATACATCCTAATTTAATAGTATAAAATAAAGTATTGTTGCTTAAAGTTGTTTGAATCTTATTAAATGCTGTGGACAATTTTCTATATATGACATAATTTTTGTTTTTTAGTTAACTCTATTACCAGTATTAAAAATAGAAATGATCAATTTAATTTTTTTAAGAGATGATAAGGGAAGGGATTTTACCCCAACCGACCTTGTAAATAAGTTTATATGAAGTGATTTGCTTAATATTTAAATAAATTTGACTAGATTCTATGTGAATTGTAACCATGCTCTCAATAATTATAATGTTTGTGTTTCTTACTGGATTAGGATATTTTCTATTATTTTTTATTCAACATTTTACTCTATTCAAAGTGTATTAGAAACTATTGGTATATATATTATTTATTAGTCACCCAAATTTATTACACACAGGCCCAGATAAAATACACATTTTTTTTAGTCATGCAGGCATTCACTTTATTAAGTAAAGCATTAATGTCAATTTCTAATCTTACTTGGCAGTAATAAGTATATATTTTTACTGTGAATGTGAATGAAAATGATTTGAAGGAGACTGGGTGTCAGATTATATATTGAATGGAGGTGTCTCATTAAAGTATTGAATAGCGAGCTTATGATCTATCGACCATGACCTTTTTCGTTCCATAGGGCCATAGAGTTAGTTAAGAGAGTGAAAATGCATTATTGCATCAAGTAAATTGAGTAAATTGGACTGAACATGATGTTTAAAATGTTGTAAGTGTCCTGTACTATTATATTACAAACAAAAAAGCATGGCGCCCAGATAAAAATAATAATCGTTATGACATTGGAATCAAGATATAGCTAAGAGATTTTTTCCAAAGTTTGTTCAAATTTTAATATACAGTTTATGTTTTAGTAAATGTTATTACACTTAAAATTTGAATCCTTTTGCCTGTCAACAAGTGTCAATTTAAATAATTGTTTTTTACTATCATTGTATCTTACTTAACATGAATGTAAAATAGGAATGAGGGTATAAAACCAAAATAATTGTAAGCTGCAAGTTACCTTTTTTTTAGTAGTACTTTGTTTCTATAACATTTTAATTATCTTTTTGATAAGTTACTTACCCATAGTATTTTGTCTGAAATATTTATTTTTATTTTTCAAAGGCATATCATAAACAAAAAAACATATATTTTTGTTGCTTACCATGATATTGTCGATCTGACACCTAAGTTCAATTGATATTTTGTCTGTCTATTGTCTTAGGGTCCCGGGTTAGATTCCCGGCATGGCCAAAAAATTTATCATTGGTGAAATGTGGTTTTACCCTTTCGCAGTTACGAATTAACGGCCGAGGACTAGTTGTGCCTGACCTAGTCTTAAGTTAGATATAAGACATAAACCACAGCAAAAAAATAATTTAAATTATTTAACTCATAATTGAAATTTTTCCTATTAATTAAAAGGTAACACATTATTTTGGTGGTTGTATATCAATGAATTATTGAGCCTTCAAAAAGTGAATTTTCTGTATTAGTTTTTAATTGGTGTTAATCTTATGTAATACAATGAATATATATTTTTTAAACATGTACTACGATTATTTGAACATAATATTCTAAGCTGTTTGTTTTATGGTTGTTTATTCTTGAATGCAATTTTGCTCATCTTTAATCATTTCTGCATTTCATTATTGTCTGATTTTTGTAAAATTGAAAGATTGTAGCATTCAAGTCATGAAAGAAACATTTGAGGCTCATCAAATGATAAAATGAAAAGTTAGCTGTAGAAAGTAACAGGCGCGAAAGATCTGGTTATAGTGAAAGAGATGAGAAGGGGGGAGTAGCTAGAAGCTGTAGTTTTGATTTTCGAACAGGGTGTTGAATATTCTTTAACGCCAGCCCTGCTGCTTTATAACTGTCCTAGTATGATGAAATTTAACAATACCTTGCCATTGCTTACTTTCTTGTACGGGCAGTACCCTGGCAATTTTGTGAAATTAAATTTAATACAAACCTGCTTCAGTGTCAGCATGGTCTAAGGGGTCACTCTCGTGTCATGGTTTCAACCTTGGTTGGCTGCACTGAGGGTGATTTTTCAAAAATATTGTTTTCAATCTCCCTTCATGCAAATGCGGGTACACATCCTATAAATTTAACCTTCCTCATTAGCATAATTATTACGTACATATGAGTGTAAACTCAGTAGGTAGTAAGAACCAGTGCTAACAAAAATTCAATACGAGATGGATGACCAGAAATAAAGAGTTTTGAATTAATCTAGGCTCAAGGGTAAAGTTAGCCTTCATGCCTTAAAACATAGAAACAGAGGAGCTGCAAGATAGTTCAAGTCCAGCAGGGAGAAACATTTTATATTGGAAATCTTTGCTTACAAACTATTTGGGAAGAAATTTAGCAAACCACTAAAAATAATACATTAAGACAGGCTATAAGCAAAGAATATTTAGAGGCCCACCAAAAAATCTACAGACCTACCTTTCTTACCTGATTTACCACTTATAGCCTGGCTGGGTGATTTGTTGTTTCAAATATTAGCATGCCTCTGTGGTTTTTCCACTTTCCATGCAAATGCGGGTATGCTTCTTATAAATATAACCTTTATAATCCCTAAAACCAATAGCGTTATTAGTACATAAGCGTATAACTAAAATGGTTACTCAGATGTGCTGCTAAAAAAAATTCTGTTAGCTAAAGGATCCAGTGTTCCCTAAAATTCACTTTAATCTGCCATGTTAAATTATTTTATGAACCTGTGGATTTTCTAATAAGTGTGCAGGCCTTTTCTATAATCAGATATTTTTTTATGTTGATGTCTTCAATGAGAACAATAATATTCACATGATAATTCACATAAAACATACAAACCACCAACAATACTTCCACTACCGCAGCAGCCACCCTTCTTACACTAAGATGTCTCTCCCCTACATTCTAGCCATTAGGGCCAAACACATATGTTCAGACACTACAGACCTCACTCATTATTCAATAAACTTTCCTCGGCATTTCAGGCGAGAGGGCACCCTTCAACTCTCACTGATACTCAACTTTCCAGAGACCTCTCAATTGACTCGACAAATCACAGACAAATTTCTGTTGACATCTCTTTCACCACTAAATATCATCAGAAGCTGCAAAGAATCAACACTAGCCTTAAGAATGGCTAGAACTTTCTTATTTCTTCTATTCAGACACAAAACCTTATCAGCTCTCCCCCAAGAATCTCTCAAACGACCACCTAACCTTCACAACCTTCTTGTACACCCACAATTGCTCGACCCCAACAAAACTTTCACCTCAATCAACACAGCAAAAGGTTCACACCCATGTATGAAACAACGCTGCAACACCTGCAAGATCCACCCACCCAGCAAGACCTTTAATAATTGGAACATGAAGAATTAATACCCCATCCAAGGCCACTTTGACTGCGACATCCATCTTAATTTACCAAATTCAATGTAATTTTTGTGAGGCTGAATACCTTGGACTCACAACAGGACCTCTGAGAATATGCATTAATAATCACTGTTCCGATACCACCCACAAAAATGTAGGTAAACCAGTTATTTTAATGGTAACACCCACAATTAATACTTTGACTCTGCTACACTACCAGAATACTAAGCCTACAGCCACTTGCATCAACTCTCAACTCAGGCAATGTAAACTTAAACATCATTGGGTAACCACATCCAAACTTTAAAAAACTTTAATTATTTACTTATTTAGTATCTCAAATACAGTCTTTGTTAGTCTTATAGATATTTTTAATTATTAAATTTTCAGCAATTTATCTATCCATTCAAGCTGCCCTTCTGTTGTATCAATTTGGCACAAGTTTTCAGTTATATTTCAAACCCTTCAAGCATTTAGTTCCATATAAAATCCTAATTTGTGTTTTAGGTGTTTTATATAACTCTTAATATGAAAGAAGAATATTCCTGAAAATTAAAACAATGTGTAACTGTGGAAGTTTTAAAAAATAAATGAAGAATGAAATGTATTTGTTCCTATCTAGGCCTAACCTAACTCCTTTTGGGTTGGTTTCCTTAACTATCACTTACTTTACAATATTGTACAGTGTTTCCACACTGTTTTATCATATGGACAAATGTTTTAGAGTAGTAAAGTAAAATTTTGTCTATTTAACTTCTTAATGGTTAACTTGCTATCATATGGACAAATGTTTTAAAGTGGTAGCGATATTTACATGTTAGTTGTTAATGTTCTATCTAGAGATGAATTTATTAGTTGGGTTGAAAGATTACACGTAAAAACTTTTTTTTTAAAAATAAATTAATATGTTAAGGAAGATAAAAGCGCTTTGCATATGGGGACTTTGAACGAGGACAAAATAGTGTCACTAAAACAAATTATTTTTCTCATTGGCATTGATAACCTTTCTTCTGTAAATTTATAGTGTGGGGCCTTGCACAACCACTGTTAACTGTTCAAATCAACAAAGTAGAATCTTCTTCCAAAACATCACGATTCCTTCTTTCACAAACATCGACATCTCTTTTTCAAATACTTCAACATACAAGAATCTTGGGTCTTTACGTGATACATCTTTAAGATGGTTTCAAGGGTATTTGTAAGGTCCATAGAGTCAGTGAAAGATAGTTTTAAAAAAGGTTTGTTTAAAGAAGACTAATAAGCACTTTAACTATTCACATTTGGAAATATTCATGTTTATGACTTCTGAAAAAAACATTTTTAGTAACATTTATTTAAATCCTTTAGTTTATTATCTAATTTTAAAACGAAGTTTACTGAAGAAAAAGCTAAATTATTGAAGAGCCAACTTAATAATATGTTATTTTCAGAGGTGTAGCGTCATGGTAGACTATGAGATTTAAGTTCCCCAAATATTCTGCTGGATAGTTAAGAAAACTAAATAGCAAAGTTTTATACTATTGCTCTGTACTTGTATTTCAAGCTTCCTCTTGATTTATGTACAAATCAATTTCTACAGCGCAATGGTATGTATAGGCTATTTAATATTGATGATATTGGCAGTTTCACTTATAAATCATTCGGTAACTTATATTGTTAACATTAATATAAAACTTCACATTAATAATATAATATAGCTCTAAAACTACTTTCAACCTGTAAACTAATTCAATATTTTCGTCAAGCGTATAATTCGAACGGGTAGTAAGACGAGATGCTAATAAAGAAAATAAAAATCGCTAAATATATCACTAAATACTTAAATAATCGTTACTTTTACTTTTTTTACATTGTCTCTTTCTAAAATTGTAATTTTATTTAAAATAAAATTAACATTGAAAATAAATATTGATTGGTTTTTGAACATAGGTTATTTAAAATTTGCATTACTAAATTAATAAGTTCAATCTGAGCTCAGATAGTAGCGTGTCTGTCTACTGAGCTAAGGGTCTCGGGTTTTATTTCCTGTATGGCCGAAAAATTTATCATTGATGAAGTGTGGGTTTTTCCTTTCAGTGATGTATTAACGGCCAGGGATTGGATGTTGTGCCCATCTTAGTCTTAAGTTTGATTATAAGGCTTATTATGAAGCTACGACAGGCCTATCAAGCCAGTAGTGGAAAATTATATGGCTTGAATAACACACTGACCCAGGCTATAGGCTGGAATCGGTAATGGATGTAAAAAAAGTAAAATCAATTAGTCGGCTACAAAACTGGCATTAGCTACTATTTAATTATAGAATATGTTAGTTAACCTGTTTATAATCACCATATATCAACATTGCAATAAATATTTTACCAAACTTACCATATTTTAATAAAAATAGCCTTTACTTTTTCATACTTTATACTAAAGTTATTATTTATCCATCTCTTTTTTTACAGTATGAACATTAACTTTAATAAGCAAATTGAAATAATTTTTTTAACAAGATACATTTTAGTAAGATCACATATAAGGCACATGTGCAACTAGACAGAGGCATAGAATTGGAACAGATGAAGTGATCATTCTCACAATTATTACAATAAGGACTAATAAACAAATTTTTGAACAATTCAAATTTTTAACTACCTATGTTTCTTAAAAATTTGTATGAAGCCTTATTTTGGGGAAATATTAGCTCATTAAAATGTCAATCTATGAACTTTTTTTTAATCTTTATTGCAATTTTAATGTCTTAGAGACATGAATGTTGAAACTATTTTTATTTTACTTTATTTCTATTTGAATGTTGTTTTTATTTCTAAATACTGTTTTATTATTTATAAAAATTAGTCTTATTATTATTATTATTATTATTATTTTAAGAACATGTATGTTTTCATATTTTTTTAAAATATCACATTTTATAGATTTGGTATTTACATTTTATATTTGTTTTTGATTGCTGATGCCTTAAATATCCATTTTGCTTAAACATATTAAAATTTTGAATAGCCTATACTCGAACTAGGGAGCTTTTTGAAATACTCAACTTGAAAGGAAAAACCCAAGCTCGCAGACCCCTAGTTTATACACTAATTATAAACATAAAAAAACTCCAAATGCGATAAAACTGAAATATTTTTGCATGGAGAAAGTCATCACTACTTTAATTTACTCCCCTTTATCGCTACTCTAGGGATACTGCTATTAACCTTGAGAAGTTGCAGTTGTTGCTAAACAGGTGGGATAAGGAATAGCTATTACTTGAGAAGATTACAATTAAGACTAAGACTCAGGGATGAAACATTCTTCCCTCTCACTCAAGCTAAAAATATTAACCTATTTTAGTTGCAAATTCATAAGAAAATACACTAATCTAAATCATATATTCATATCATATATAAATCATACTTTTGTTAGTTTTTCTTTTAAGTTAACATAGGTCTGAAATAAGAACTATTTCACATACAAAGAACACATACTGTATTACAAGTAAGTTAAACATAATAGGCAATACTATTTTAAATTATATTATTTGTATAGGAAATATTACAAATATGAAGTTTTCAAATTAGGACACTAGAGCATTGCTATTACAAAAATTATTGCTTGTGACTTAGTTTTGACTCAGAAATCCTTGTTTGGTGAACTATGCATGTTCAAATAATTTTAAACTAATTTAGTTTCAATCTAGTTTTAAAATTGAACGAGAAGAATCGAAATATTTCTAGTTTGTGTGTGTCATTATAAAATATCTTGTGTTATACACACACAAATTGATAATTAATACAATGTCTTAAAAACTTTCGGCTACATAAGAGATATAAAGTAAGATGATTGTATCTATGGTTATTATTACTTTGAAAATATCTCAAAATTTATGAACACTTAAAATGTAAATATGTTTTGTAATTAAATATAAGTGCTGACTCTGGCTAACTGTGTTTTTTGTTTTTGTTTTCCAATCTGCCACTACAAGCTTCACATTAAATATCTCATTTATAAATGTAGTCTAACAACCCAGAGTTAAAAGTTAATAGCTATTATACCATAAAGCCTTTTCAAAGATAATTTTGTTAAATAATTGAATATGAAAGTAAATAATTCTGTTATTAGGTTTAAACACCAAGGTTATTATTCAATTAATTAACTCTAGGAATTGTACAGATTTTAAGTTAATTGTCAAAATAAAATTTCTAGTTTATGTATTCCACAACTTGTTTTATTCATAATAATGTACATCATTACATCATTGCTACTACAACATAGGAATAAATTGCATCAATACATATATAAAAGTCTAATTATCTAGGAATAGACACACTTCTTTAAAACAATCTGAGAATAAAGCTTAATTTATACACATCTTTTAAAAATCAATAGGCCCACAAGATTAAGTAACGAAGAATACATTATGGTTCTTTGTGACATCATTAATATTTAGACTAATTTTCAGAGCCGTATTTAGGCAGGTGCAATATATGCAGCTGCACAGAGCGGCAAAATAATATGGAAATAAGACAAATATAGCAAAATTGAATGTAACGAGTAAACAAATTTAGATAATTTTGCCTGAAGTATAAAAAATAGTGATTTGTTAGCCCTCTCTCATCATTCGTTATTAAAGAACAACTCTTTAATATTAACTAAGTCCAACTAATGATCCATTTTATTGGGAAAGCAATGACAAACCCGGGATTACTTAATAAAAAATTGTATTAACCAAAACAATGAAGCTGATTTTTCTCATTCCTCATGGCGATATGGTGACACAATACAACAATTTTGATGCAACATTTTTTTCAAAAGGGCTTTAGTAAATGATGAGACTATTAATTGGACTATTTATCGGATTTTAGTATGAATATCCAAACATTTGTTGTACAAGAATATTTTTCTGCAGAATATTTGCATGGACTTGTAAATTTTTATGTTTTTATGGTTTATTCAATTGTGTTGCAATATGTTAGTAAAATTAAAAATAAATTAGCTATATGTATAAGTTTCACAATCATATAATATCTGCAAGTCAATGCTGTAATTAGGTGAGAAGTGATGTAGAAAGGGGGGAGGGCATAAAATAAATTACTATACAGGGGCGTTGCATACCCTAAATACGGTCATGCTAATTTCTATATTTATCATAGATATAAGTCCCTAAGAGCAAACTCTCAAATACCAAAAGTAATCGACCTATCAATACTTGTTAGTAAAAATTAAATTATATGCTTTTGATCCCATTGATAACTATTGATTTTAGTTTATTTTAAATCATATTTACATTCAGTAATTTTTCAAGTAAAATAAAACCATATATTCATTTACAACCATCTCAAATATTTTAGATAAGATATTAAACATAGAGCTCAGTAATTAGTGCATTCTTGTAATTAGTGTGATATTCAAAGCTATTTTCAGGCCTCATCATTCTCTCAATAAACAATTGCTAATAATGGGGATGTTAAGGTTTCAATCCCAACTTGGTGTACTGGGAGTATGTTTCTGTATTCAATTTATCACTTTTTTTTAAATATATATATATATATACATCCCCACACCTATGTGGCTGCATTTCCTTAAAATTTACCCTCTCACTTTCGACCCTTAGTGTGGAACTTTTCATTGGTTGGGGTTAACATGTAACAACATTTTAATACTAATGGTTTGTAGGACAATTTTGTGCTTTGGAAAAGCTGGAGCCAAAATTAACTTGTTGCCCCTTCAGTAAAGAAGTTGGCCACTTGATTACGTTAGACAGCAGGAATTACAAAATTGTCTTTTCAGGGCACAATTGACAATATTTTCATGTTACACTTGTGTAAAAGCTTTAATATAATACACATTTCTATTAAATTTAGATAGCAATTAAAATTATTATTATCGAGATGCAGTTTACAATAAGTGTATTCCTCTATCAGTGCTCTCATCTACTTGCAAAGCCAATTGCTTTTATTGTTCCAACATTTTGACTGATGCTCTTAGACATTTCAGCAATATGTTGGCCTATTGTATTATTGGACAGAGGCACTTTTGAAATTGGATCTTTAGATTATTTTGTAAGCATGGTTTCAACAATGACCTGACAAGCTGCCCTAATTAAATATTCGCCGGTAAAATGTGGTTTCTTGTTTTTTTGTGATCAATTCCGTAACTTTGAATGACACCTCAGAAGCACTATCTGAAACTCTTTTTTTCCGTTTTAGCTGTTGCCTTGTGTTGTGATTTTAAAAGAAGCTCAAAATAATACAATGGTCGTTTTAAGGACTCGCCGGAATATTTGGTATTTAGATGCCACTTCAATTTGCTCGGAAACATTGTTTCATCGGTCAGGCCTTCTCTACAAAATATATTTATAGAAACTAGTCTGTCACAATCTTAATACCAAGTAAAACCGAAAGCTAAATATTTATTGTTATAACACTTTAGGAAGCTTAAAACTGAAACTAATAGTAGATTTAGCACAGTATGGCTTGTTAAGTTAAAATCATCGGAAATTTTGGTGACATATTTCCAAAATTTCGCAGCACACTTAAACTTGGAATTTCAAGTATTTATTTTTGGACTCAGAGCATTAGATCTTTTTTATTGTTAAGAAGGATTCAAGAACCAAATATTGCAATGCAAAAGCTACTCAGGTGCAGATTGACACTGATCATAGCTTTGCTATAATTCAAACAAGAATGAAGTGAAAAATATTGCCAAGAGAAATAAAAAACAAAAATGGAATTTGTAGAAATTAAAAACCCAATAGGTCAAAAGAGTGATGAAAAATATTTTATAATAATAGAACTCTTTAAGATGAATGGTAAAACATAAAGGAGATAGTACAAGATACTTCAAATGAAGTTTTGGGGGAAATGGAATAAGGAAACAAGAAATTATATAAGAGACCTTGAACTTATTAGAAAATGGGATGAAATTAAATAACTTAAAAGACAAAGAAGCACAAAGAAAATACATATCTCCAAAGAATTAAATCAATCGCAAAGCCAGATTTCCCAATGAAAAGTGGGTGGTTGCAAAACATGTAAGACAAAAAATGAGTTTAAGAAAGGAAGAATTGCCCTAGCATAAAAGGATATAAATAACAGTTTTAAAGTAAGGAAACCAAACTCACATTCCATAAGGGACTAAATACGGAAAAATATTTTTAAAAGACCAGAATAATATAAAAAGATGAAAAGAATACATATAATAAATTTATGTAGAAGAAATAAAATTAGCTTTGGAAAATGAAGAGATTGATGTAGATCAAAGGGGTTATGACATCATTCAATCTATATTTGAAGAAGCAATTAAACACTTAAGTAATAACAAAACACTAGGGATAGGTGCAATCCCAGCAGTATTACTCAAGTATAGTAGAGGATAATTGAAAAAAGAAATTTTTCAACAATTTAGAGAAATGTACAGGGAACAGGGATGTTACTAGATGACTTTGAAAATAACATTGTATTCTTAGAAACCTGGAACAATATAATTGCTAATAAAAGAATGCCGAGTATCACAGCAGATGCATCAAAAGTAGTGACAAAAATAATACAAGAAAGAATGTACCAGAAGATAATAAACAATACTTGGAGACGAGACGACCAATATGGATTCAGAAATAACAGAGAAACAATAGAAACCATATTTTCACTGAGAATTCCATTAGGAGAAAAAAATTGGATATGGATACATAGAATGAATTGGTAGTTATGGCATCTGACAATGTGGAATGGAACAACATTTTTGAACTTTTGTAGAAACTAGGCACTAAACAATAGGATAAGGTTCAAATACGGCACCGGGTTCTAAATCGCCAAATTAATTTCAATTACAATATAAAAAACTTTGTTGTTAAAATTATAAGATACTTTTAATGTGTGATGTGCATTGTGTAATAAGTGTTTGTTTAAATGATGATAAAAATGTGACAGACCCAATTGATACACGAATAATAATCATCTCACACTAATTATTTAATAATAACAGTAGGCCTGCTAATTAGTTACACGAATACCAATAATTTATTTTATTTTATTATTTTTTCTTAATTGCAGCTCTGTACCTGTCTGCCACTGTGCCTGATAAGTATAATAGCGTAGACAAAGGGGATTTTCATTAAAAAAAACTTAAAGGGCAAAAGACTAGAACTTTAAAGATTTCTCCAGGTATATGTATGGAGCTGCCTTATATGAAAGTGGAACATGGACCATTGGTTGAACTGAAAAGAAAAGATTAGGTTAGAAGCATTTTAAATGTGATGCTACAGACGAATGTTGAAAATATTTTTAAAAAAGAGAATAAACAACATAGTTATAATAAGAAAAGCAAATGAAGATTAAAAATGCTTCTGAAAACTAAAGTTTAGTATGATAGGCCACATACTAAGACATGAGAGCTTGGCGAATTAATTATAGAATAATATATTGAAGTAAGAAATGCGAGAGGAAGAACATGTATGGGATACGGCATATGAATAAGCTAGTAAAAGATGTTGGCAATAACAATTTTTAAGTTGTAAAAGAAGACCCGCCTCGGTGGCGTAGTTTGCTAACGCGCTAGTCGTGTTGAGCTCGACCGCCGAGGACAGGAAATCGAGGTTCGAATCTCGGTCGGGTGAACTGGGAGTGGTTTTTCCTAAATGGTTTTCCACTATCCCTCCACGCAAATGCGGGTTCACTTCCTCTAATTCAACCTTTCCAATTCCTAATCCATTAGCGTAATTAGTGCTTAAAGCGTATAACCTGAACGGGTAGTAAGACGCTGTGCTAATATTATTTAAGTTGTAAAAGACTCAGCTCAAAAAGGTAGAAGTGGAGAACTGCTATGCATCTACCAGTGTTTCTTACAATTAACAAGTGAATTCTCTTGTAAATTGTAGCATTGTAGCTTTATGATTTGAAATAGGCAACAGAATTTTTTTAATACATGTATTAATTTCAAGAGAGTGTGTCTAAACTACTCAACTACCTGCCACCCAGCATTAGTCGTGATCCTAGCTGTATGCCTGAGCTATTTATGGATTTCCCCGCCACGTGTTGACCATCGTGACTTCGCCAAGGTTGTATACAGCCTGCAAGGAAACTTTTATTTCACACACAAATACATATCAGATTATTCCTCCCTCTTTTATATAGGGCCACTCGGTCCTTACCAAAAGGTTCTGTGGATAAGGCTGTTCAGTGTGTCTACCAATATTTAATCGAGCAAATTAGTCGATGCCAACCCACGCGTATCATTATGATGTTTTAATGTTAAATTTCCCCCTACCTATCTCTAGGTCTATACCGATGGTTTTAGACTTGGCCGATAGGGGGAGCTAGTGGTGGTGTTGGGACAGAGTTGAAAAGGGTGACCGAACCTTTTCAACTGCCAAAAGATTGTTCTAAATTAATTCAAGGAAAACACAACAAACAGATAAGTAATTATTTGTAATTTGTTGAATAGGGACAAATACAATATCACAACAATAGAGTTTTGGACCTCAGTGCCAATCAAGCCATCAACTTTTAGGTTAATAGGCAGACACTCTACAGACTGAGTTAAGGTTTTGGGCCTTATAGTTTATTTTAGCTAGATTTATATTTACAAAACTAGTTCAAATCAAATGACTTATTGTTTCTAATGTTCAATGTACGTTTGTTTGTCTTTTACTTTATAAACATTGATAGTGTTTGACCATAAGTCAAAACTTGATTTTTATGATAAATATATTACATTTTAATTTTTAAAGTGTTTAATTTACCGATACTTTATACCTTGGCGCACTTATAATAGCTCATACAGCCCTCTACACAATCGTACTGGGTACCCCTCCGAACACAGTCTCCAGCTCGGTACACTTGCTGGGCTCCATGTGATAGTTAGAAGCAGACGATGTGGACGCTCCACGGTATGGGGGTTTCTTGCTGCCAGAACACGTGTAATGCAAGCTAGAGTGCACGTTGGTCGTATGTCTGCCCAGGGCCGTCTTGAATGGCAGTTTTCTAAGACATCTACTTCGTTGCAAAGACCGCCTGAAATTCTTAGACATAAACGAGTAAATAAAAGGGTTTATACACGCATGAACGTAGGGAAGAATGTTGAAAGCAACTCGCAATGTGTAATTAGTTTTATCATACTGATCTAATCCGAGCTTGATGAGCAACTCCATTATGATTCGAGGACCCCAGCATACCAGGAAAAGGATGACGACCAAAATGAGCATTTTGATGACCTATGAATAAAAAATTACAGGAATTAGTATTACAATAATGATTATTGTGTTTACTATTATAGTGTGAGTTTACACTACAACAAATTTATTTAATTCAGAATAACGTATTCAAAATTGGTAAAGTTATGCCATTTTACTGCTGAGGACAATTACATCTAATTTTTGCAGAATATTTCAAAGGTATGCGGACGTTTCATTAGTTTGTGATACACTATAAACTGATATAGAAGTCATGAACTCGCAAGCCCTTGTACATTGACTACGGCAAGAAAGGTAGACTTAAAATGAAACATAAAACAATGAACCTTTTGTCAAAATCAAATAGAATAGGACTACCCGAATTCCGAAACCAGAATACTCTTTTGCCTAGTCATTGACTTAAAACGCTTTATGTTCTAATTAATTTTACATGGAAATATAAGATGCAATACATTTCTTGATGAAAATGGACTTGAATAAAATAATTTTAAATCATATTATGGATGGGGAAGATTCGTGAACAAGACATTAAAACTACAGAAAACTTACATCGCATACTTACAACAATATCTAAAATCTTATACATAAGGAAGATAAGTGATTTGTTTAAATAAACTCGTACACTTCGTTTACCCTCCAAGGTAGCATTATTTCCTTAACGGATTACACTATAGACCTTTCTTATAAGCTACGCCATAGTGGAGACTTGCAAGGTAAGTTTACTACTTTCAGGGTAAATGAACATATTTACTAACTGTCAACTAAGTGAAAAGTAACCACCGGGGCCAGGAATCCAACACGTGGCAGTTTGGTTTTGCGTTCTATTGCTCCACCACTGAGCCATCTTGGTTTGCCTCACATACAGTGCCATCGTTCACCAGTTGTATTGAGTCTGTCTCATTCTCATTCACTTAGATTCCAAAAGAAACAGCCTAATACACTTGATTCCTTAATCCCCAACTTTTCTGTGACAGTAAGACTGTCAGATATACTAGTATAATGATCGTACTTCTTCTACTAATTTAAATGATGAATTAAATTGCACCTGTTTTCTAGCCTTCCTCGCATCTTCCTTCTTTTTTGATCGTCGAGGTACGCTCTGCTTCAACCACCGACAGCACGTGTCTTCTTTCGAGACACCAATTTTCTTATCATTCAAACAATCTTCCGACCAATCATGATTTGAATGTTGGCCTCTTCTTTTATTCACACTAGAAAAATACACATATACATATATAGAATACACATAGTTCACTCAGACTCCATCATAGCTATACACTTACTTAGTTTGTGTCACGTATTAGACTAGTGCTGCATTATGATGATCAGTAAACTGTGCATAATCTATAAAAAATACTATTCATAAATTTAAATAAAATGAATTATAATACAATGTATGAAAATTATTCTAGAGGTTCTGCAAATATTAGGAAACATATATCTATATGCAAAAGCCATGTGAAGTTTTTTGTACAAAGTTTTTTTCTCAAACTTCATATTAGGTACAAAACTGAAACTTGGCACATTGTTTACAAGTGTTGAGCTAGCTCAAAAATTCTTAAAACCGAAATTATTTTTAAGAGGGGTAGGTGGCCCCAGGGGTATTCAGAACACCGCGATCACGTGGCTAGAGTGTGAGGCCAGGAATTTGATATAATTTTGATTTGGCTTACCAGTGCTTGATTAGATATAATTCCACAACATTTTGTACAAAAATCCTTTAGGGCATCATTTTGATATAATTATTTAATCCCTGTTGCACTAAATTTTTAATTCAGTGGCACCCAAATGCATACATATAATATGATAATAATGCTTACACCGAAGAGCGGGTTGAATATTAAGGATAAAAACAGCCCCAACCTTTTCTCCCCACCTTGGGTCACAATCGACAATACCAATATGATAATTCAAATAAAAATCAATGATCTCCTAACAAACTTAGAATAGTAATTTTATTCAAAGGTAGGAATCAGCTTGACCTTGACCTTTAATATGGCCCAATCTTATAAGCTATACCATGGTGAAATAATGCAAGGTAAGCTTGCTATGTACCTTACAGCAGGGCTATTCAATCAATTATCCAAGCGGACCACTCCAAAAAACCAAACTATTTGGTGGGTGGGACATGTAATTCAATCTGGCAGTAATTTGTAACTTTATAAGATTCTACTTTAGTAGTTTAAGGGGGGGGGAGGGGGGGAGGGAGAGGAGTTAAACATAATTTAATATTATAATATTGATATATTTCAGTGGAATTTAAAAAAATTGAAAGTTGGACGATTTTCATCATCAAGCTTCCTTTTCTTACAAGTCAAAGTAGAAAGCGCCATTCTAGAAAATTTACAATAAGACTAAATTACAAGCAAAGCACTTCGCTATTACTATAAATAACGCGCGAACAGTAAGCCAGGCAAATATCAACTATATTCCGTTCACGATAGGTTTTTACCTGGATGACAGTTCGAAAATCAAATATTTAGGTTTTGGGTTGCCAACACTTGTAAAAGATCACAATTTTGTTATAAATGTAAAGATCTTTAATTACCTGTTATATATTACATTTAAATTAACGTAAACTTAAGTTTTCTCATATTTCATTTTTTAAATAATTTCTTTCTATCCAACTCGAAACAATATTTTAAACATAATTAAAAGTACTTATTCTTCGTTTTGGAACGTTACTAATTTTGTGTAATATAGTGCACACATCACTATCTTTTAATAGAGGTATCGTATTTACTTGGAAAAGAGAAAATTGTTGTCATTTTTTTTACATACAATAAATTATTTTATGATTTTTTATCGTATTTTGAAATATTTAACTGAATAAAATATTTTCATCAACTGCGTGTCTGCATCATTGTAAAAAACTTGTTTACCACTATGATCAATCATATGGCTTAGATTCGTCAGCCACCATTTTAACGCTATGTTCGTTAGAAGCTTTTGTGAAAGTGGTGTTAAATTTTTTAAAGGGGAATAAAACTATAAAAAAAACTTTGTGTCCGACATCAAATAAATATATAAATAATATTGGCCTAAATTACTGTAGTTAATTATCACATTAATATATTACCATCTGTTTTCATTACAGTGATCCAAAGTGATAGATGTCAGCTGTTGGCGTAGTGATATATTAGGGCTTACTTCAAGTAACATTTCGAGCTGTCATCCAGGTAAACTTAGCTGGCGAATGCCTTATAGTGATGGGCATAATCGAATGATTTTAAGAATCGAATAATCATTCGATTCTTTGAAAAATAATTGAAAGAATCATTTGAATGATTTCGAGAAGTAGTAAAGAGTCGGTAATAATCGGACGTTAGCTAGGTATTACTACTTCTAATTAAAAGTAGTTACTAGTTTCTGGTTTTGCTTTGTGCTACTATTCTCTTCACCCTGCTGTTGGCTCTCCCAACACGCGCTTCTTTGCGTTTGTAGCTTATCAACATTTTTCTATTTTTGTATTTAGTTACTTGTGCCTGTGTCAAAGACCAAAGTACAGCAACAACAAAATACCATACAGTGAACGCATTAGTCATATAAATACCTCGCCACTAATAGAAATACTTTTGCGTACGATTAATAATAAAATAAAGAACATATGTTTCCCTTTGTGTTTAAAAGAGTCGATATAATTGACCCTTTAATATTTCTTAAACATAAAACAATATATAAGCTTACAATCCTATTTATATAGGTTAAGGAATAAGTGATAAAATAATTTTGATTTGAATATCTTAATAAATTATATGCCTCCTGAAAGCTTCACTTAGAATCAAACATGCAATTACTACTCGACAAACAACTACGTAAGTTTGTATAATGATATTTTGTGTTATAAACCGGAGACAATATTTTCACGAACTTAACAACCTAACCTTTTCATTTTCTAATTATGCTCAATATTATTGATTTAAATGCAAATTAACGATAGCAACATTTCAATAAAAAATAAATGTTTCTCCAGTTTAGGCATCTCAATCTAGATCCAAAGTATCCAAATAAAAATACCCATCCAAAGAGAAAATTGTGATGTGTTCGGACCAATGTAATGTTACTGACTTTCCCCTAAAGAATATGTGAGAGCATTGACAATAATATCGTCCTAATTTTATAAACGTATTTAATTTTATTTGAGCTTTATAATATATTACGTGGCGCTTAAAGCACTTCTTCTTCTAAGAAGGCAAGAGCCATTGTCAGTGACGTCAGAGCGCGTGACGTTAGTTGAGTCAATATGACAATTTAAGGTTTTTAATAAATAATAACTTCCTGTTCTGGAAAGATCGAATAGAAAATTTAAAAGGTACTTTGAGGCAGCTTCCGGCTCCCGGATATTCTAATGCCACCGAGATGGGTTTTTTTATTTTAATTTTTTTTAACACCACCTTCTAGAATGTTCTTTCGAAGCGAGTTATATACTCGGCGTGGTGAAATAAACTGGCACTGACTGACTGGCTCACTAGAAAATAAAATCACATCTAACCTAATAATTGTGTATTATTTCAAAGGTTATAAATATCTCCCAAACACGAGGCAATTATCATCAACATAATTTAATAATGTTATAAAAGGCGCACAACGTAGAAGCAGTAACAGGAATGTTATACCAACAAATAAAGATTGAGTTAAAAAATTTTACCCAAAGAGATATATTTTATTTAGAGATTTACAGCCATGCAGCCAAAAACGGTTTCCATGGTGATTAAACAAAAAATTAAAAACTGAAAAATCTCTGTGAATATTGGGCTTTCGTGCAAAACTACTATTTTTCCCTACATCCTGGACTCCTAAACGTTAAAATGAGTGGTCGTTTGTCAAAATCTGTTTAGTCATTTCCTCGTAATTTCTATTACCGCAAACGGGCTTATCAAATTATATATAAGAATATATATGTTTACTGTTAAAAATTATGCTCATGAAAAATATAACGATTACAAATAAGGACAAAACTTATATCTGATCACATAAAGAAAGTTTACGTTAAATGACAAAGATCATTTATATCAGACTGCAAAAAATGATTAATATCACAGAAAACAATGATTTGACACCATAAAATCATAGCTTATAATTATAATAAAGAACTAATATTTAAAAACATAAAACATGAATCTGATTAAAAAAACTTACATTTGACAATATCAATATTATTATTATTATTATTAGCACCGCGTCTTACTACCCGTTCGGGTTATACGCACTTACGCTAATGTGTAATGGTAGGGTGATTGTGAGATGAAATGAAGGACCTACAGTTTAACGTGGAATCCTAACCACGGTGGAGGCCTGGCATTCCCCACATTCACAAGATGGACAATATCAATAAGTTATAGAGGACGGTAAAAAACATTTTAAATATGAATACGTCAATACAGTTCATTCATGCAAAGCGATACCTTTTTTCTATAAACAACTTACAAATGACAATAAAAAGCACACGTTTACCATAATTACCATAAAAATGTTATTAGAAAGCATGCACAGAGACAAGCGTTAAAGTAAATATTTTAAAATCAAAATACAAATTTTCTAAGAGTTCAATTGACTAATTAAATCAGCATTTATTAACATAAAGTATAGGTTATAAATCATATCTAGCAATCTAAATAAAATATAGTAATGAAGCAATGACATGTTCCATAGTATACTTATAATCGTAAAAAGCTACATACTACATACCTTTAAATGCAAACATGATTTATTTTAAAATTTAAATATGAACAGAAACATAAATTTGGAGTGACATCGTGAAGATCCCTTTGTTTGAATAAATGGGATTTACACTCTAAGACTTGAAATGTGAATTGTATGTGAATAGGGTCGGGATGAGGAAGATAGAATTTAAAAGGAAATTTACATGTGTTCAGCGTAGAGGAAGAGTATAAATATCTATCGACCGAAAATTATGTAGGGCAATACTTTACATGGATAACCTAGACCTAAAAAGGAGACTTCGTTTATATGTAGTTAGAGCACCTTAGGATTTACACTCACGTAATGATGCTGATATTTACATTGCTGTGCGTGAATTCACATGGTTTCATTGGGACTCATCGGGTTGATCGAGATTCTAAGTTGTGTTACAAACGCTCATTTGAAATATTAATCACTCATCTATTGTACAGTACATTCAATTTACCTCGAAGGAATACACTATGACCCTATCTTATAAGATATACCATAGTGGAATCATGCAAGGTAAGATATCCAGGATTCTTCCCGTGCTCAGGGTAATGCTACACGATAAGGGAAGAATAGCCCTGAGTATGGAATGAATCATGTATAGCTCAGTGTTAGTGCATTGGCTCAAAGTTAAACGGTCCCTGGTTCGCTCCCCGTGTCCAGGTGTTATTTTTCAACTAATTTAATTTGAAATGTGGTCTATTCAATTATTACAATTATTTTCCATCAGTATGTTGATATTCATTTAATTTTACTCATATAGTGGTGTCGGTATTCATTTAATGGTTGAGGACTTAGTTTTAGTTGTGGTGTCATTACTCATGTTTTAAGATAGTTACCTACTCATTCAGTGATTTTTATTTCACAAGGGGATATGTTGATACTCACGTGGTAGTGTTGGTAAGTTGAAGCATGCTTCTTGTACTACGCCACAGCTCTATGATGACGCATGTGTAGCAAACAATCATAAGTATACCTGGGACCCCAAACAGCACCAATACTTGGTAAGCGGCAAACACGACGCCATTTTCAGTATCGTTACAGTAGTAGATTGTAACACTGGTCACGTGATTCGTGTATGTCACTTCATATGTCCCCTGAAAACAATAGACGATTTTAAATATTATAAAATAATATAGTGATATGTATTTAATATAAAGTGTTCAGCGTAGGAATTGTTTTCTGAAAGGCCTTTTTCCTTACCAGAAATCTATTATATAGTAGGATATTGGTAGGAAAAAAGAACTTTCAGAGAGTAATTCCTAGCGTGAATGGAGTCTTAATTACTTTTATTAATATTGCTGTTTAAAAAAAGTAAATCAATTATTTAAATGAAATTCCAAGTAGGGTGGGCGTTATTTTGGTTTGGTTTGGTTTTTATATTAAAGCTATACTCTTTGCGTGAATCAACTCCACTAATTTATATATAATAGATAATAATATAAAACTATCTATACATAAGTTGTATATAAAATTGTGATATGTTATTATACATTTAAAACATAATATATACCTTTTATACAAAATATATAACTAATTTATACATAATATATATTATATGTGTAACTGTATTTAGATAATATATATATATATTTTAACTTATATATATATATATATATATATATATATAATTTTTAACTTATATATATATATATATATATAATTTTTAACTTATATATATATATATATATATATATATATATATATATATATATATATATATATATATATATATATATATATATATTAACTTATAAGTTTATATATATATTAACTTATAAGTTAAAATTATATATATTATCTAAATACAGTTACACATGTAATATATATTATGTATAAATTAGTTATATATATATAATATATATTATATATAAACAGTTATATATTACTATCCCTAGAAGAAATAATTAATTCCCTGACACCAATTCAAACGTAGGTGCATTTTTCATCATGTTCCACTACCCATCTGGGTTATCCACATTTAGCTACTCTAATGGTTTAGGGATGAGAAAGATATAATCTAATTTTCATTAAAATAGCGACCAACATTTCGCGGCACACTTAACCAAACTTGTGACACTTTTGAGAATCACTGGTCTAAGGTAGTGGCGGCATTGATCTTTTTTTGTTTCGCGTACCCCCGGATATAGTTAATTTCTCTTCAACTTTAAACCGCCAAAGTTTTTGGTCCATTATGCAAATTATAGATATTCTCTAATATACATGTAAATAATTAAAATAAATCACATTCAAAATAATTTATTAAATAATAAGTTCTTAATTATAAATAAATGTATGTTTTTAAAAGTTTTATGTGCCCCTGGGATTACACGTACCCCAGGTTGAATACCACTAGAGGAACTGTAACCACCATTTGCTTGGAGGGAGGGTGGGATATAATTTATATAAACATACTATCATAACACCCAGCCAGGGTTTGAACCCCGACTTTCCCGTATCAGGAAAACTAGTCTAGATGAACTTTGTGTTTAGTCCACATACCTCACGATATGGTTAGCACATAATATGTAAATGATTGACAAAAACGCAAAACTATTTGTTTAAAGATGTTTTGTTCAAAGATTTTAACTGGTTTAATACCTCATGCACAGGCTTAATCAATTATAAATTTTTCAATAATTTACTTTATATAATTACATTTAACTGTAAATATATATATTAATTTATTTAGGTATATACCTAAATTTTGATCGTCAGAAGTGACAGCTGATAAACACATGTTTTTACAGATCATATAGTTCGGCGTAGGGATACATAATTTGGTCTGGTAACTTTTCAAAGCTGTCAGCTGTCAGTCAGCACCAAAGAAGCCATGGGGCTACCATAGTAATCAAATATTTAATGTTTTCTCATCAATTACTATCAAATGAATATGTTTAAACCAGCTTCGGTGGAAGCATGGTCTGAGCTGTGTGTACTTGTATGGGTGTGTGGAGTTTTGAAATGTTGAAGTCGAAGATCAAATCTTCTTTGCTTAGACTTCAACGCACATAATAACCATTGAATCTTCGAAAAATGTCAATCATTTTTATAACATCTGAAAAATAGTATTTTAGCACCTATACTATTGATTAAATGACGTATATATAAAAAATATTGATGAATTCAGATTTGTTAGCAAAAAATAATATGGTGTGCTTTTATTTTCTCTAAGCCTTTATCTTTACCTAGATTCACCTAATGATTTTTTTAACTCCACGTCTTACTACCTGTTCAGGCTATACGCATATGTAATAATTACGCTAGTGAGTCAAGGATGACGAAGGTTGAACTTTAAAGGAAAGGTACTCTTATTTGCGTGGAGGAAGAGGGGAAAAAACATTTAGAAAAAACACTCTCAGTACACCTACCTGGGATTCTAACCCCGATCTTCCCATTAGAGGCAGTCTAGCTTATTGCGAAAGTGACGACTTAAACCATGCTGCCACCGAAGTGAGTTTTAAAGAATAATTAAAATTAGTTTTGTATGACAATAACAAAAACATTATCCTCTACTTTTCTTTGCATATTTCGCTTCAATTATCGTTCTGAAAATAACTAAGATGGTCATAATTGATTTTATGCTGAGTTTTACTAATGTGAGGGGGATGGCACTATCTTAAGAGGGTCAACATATGCAGAGCCAATTCTTGCCTTTTTGCCACCTTAGATTATTATTATTATTATTAGCACCGCGTCTTACTACCCGTTCGGGTTATACGCACTTACGCTAATGTGTAATGGTAGGGTGATTGTGAGATGAAATGGAGGACCTACAGTTTAACGTGGAATCCGAACCACGGTGGAGACCTGGCATTCCTGCCACCTTAGAGAAAGCATGGAAATGCCGCCCTCCTCTCACAAGACAAACAAAATTAGACTGTATTGTAAAATATGATAGCCAAATGGTTTTTCTCAAAACATTAAATTTGTAAATTTTAATAAAGAATTAAAATCCTTCAGTTACTCAAGATATTTTTTTAAATTTGTTTAGTACCGCATCTTACTACCCGTTCGGGTTGTATGCTTAAATCTAATTTATTGGGAATTGGGAAGATTGAATTTAGAGGAAGTGAACCCGCATTTGCATGGAGGAAGAGCGGAAAACCATTTAAGAAAAACCACTCCCAGTTCGCCCGACCAAGACTCGAAACTTGATCTCCCCATCCTTGGCATTCTAGTTCAACACGAAACTAGTGCGTTAGCTAACTACGCCACCGAGGCGGGTTATATTCAAGATCAATCGATTTTAAAACCACGTTCCTTGAATCATGTGTTTTGGTAGTAATGTACATACGTATAGCTTAATTCTCATTTATGCAGTCTTATTATAAAGATAACGTATAATTTAAGTACTTTTTTAAAATTCAAATTAAAAATGTATTATGACAGTACACACGCTCTCATTAAGAGAAAAAATATGAATAATTAGTAAGTAATAGTATTTTTTTAAAGAAACATTATTGCTATTCTATTTTTTTTAGAATCAATTTTTTTATATGACTTACATTCTTACTTAATGGGTAATAAATACATTTTAAAAAATTGTAATTAAAATAATAATAATTATTATTATTTATTAGAACCGCATCTTACTACCCGTTCGGGTTACGCGCACTTACGCTAATGTGTAATGGTAGGGTGATTGTGAGATGAAATGGAGGACCTACAGTCTAGCGTGGGATCCGAACCACGGTGGAGGCCTGGCATTCCCCACATTCACAAGTTGTGATAAATACACGTCTTGTCAGAGGTGAAGGTAGGGTTTGGCAATCAGATAAATCTGTTCCGGGAGCGAGGATTGAACCCCGGACCCCATAAAATAATTATATCTGCCCTCCTATAAAATGTCTACCTTATCCCCCCCCCCCCCCCTCCGAGCAGGCAAGCACTAAACATTATTATGGTATGTTGTTACCTTGGTAAACATGATAGGGGCGGTCAGAGCAGCAGCTAAAACCCACACCACAACAATGACTCGCCGACAGTTGCTGATTGTACAGAGTGAACGAGATCTCAATGGAAACACGATCACGACAAATCTGTAACCAGAACAAACCCGGTCTTGAACAATGGTTATATGTTTTTTTAAATTTATTCTAAAATATTATAATAGTCATTGTAAGTTTATTTGATGAGAAGCATAATGTAAATGGTGCAAATTAGACAAATCTATAATAACTGAAATCATAACCTTTTTTATGAATTACAAAAATAATTAATACAGTACTATTAAAAAAACGAAATATTTACAACAATAATTTATATAGTAATATATACATTATTTAAATAGCTTAGAGATTTTAAATATTATTATTATTTAAGTATTTAATATTCACTTTCTGAATCGACTTGATATATCATCGCACGACTTACAAACTAACCTCTAAAACACGCACAATATTTAGCCGCCACCCTTTAGTTCATCACTGCAAAAGGGGAAAATCCACGTTTCACCTATGATAAGTTTTTCGGCCGTGCCGGAAACGACGTAGATATTCTTGTGTGTGTATGTACTCTTTATGAAGAGAAGTTTTGTCGTATGCATGGAGTATAAACTACGATGCATCTTTATAATAATTTAAATGGTATTATGACAACAGATCTTGCCCTCAAAGACTCACAAAAGTTATATTGGCCTTCTCTACTAAATAGTGCAAGCTCCTAACAAGAGGGATAGCAGAAGGAATCACTTTCTCCTGACCTAGACGTAAACTAAGCTCTTCAAGGAGGCCCCGAAGAGAATGAAACTTTTCCTAATAATGCGGGATACCCAATTTATGTCATCAAGGATGAATTCTTCTTTGCGGACATCTCGAAATATGAGAAATATTAAGTATGGATTGTTTATTACATATCAGCATATCTAGATCTCCAGCGTGGCACCAACAATAAAAAAAATCCTTCTTAAGAAGTGGTTGTACACTTCTAGACTAATGACAGTAAGGTTTATTATTAATATTTAGCACCGCGTCTTACTACCCGTTCGGGTTATACGCTTAAGTACTAATTACACTAATGGGCTAGGAATTGTAAGGCTTGAATATATATGAAGTGAACCAGTATTTGTTTGGCGGTAGAGTGGAAAACCATTCAGTAAGAACTACTCCAGTTCATCCGAGCGAGATTAGAACCTCCATCTCCCCGTCCTCGGCAGTCTAGCGCTACAAGAAAATAACGCGTTAGCAAACTACTTCATTGAGGCGGGTGGCAGTTAGGTTGAATTATTTTCAGAGTAGTATATTTACAATCGATTTACCACTATGGCATAGCTTATAGTAATATAATATAGTCAAGGTAAGAAAGACGATTACTTTTAAGTGTACGCAAAGTGTAGCTCTCTTAAGAATGGCAGCAGTTAAAGGTGTCCACCAAGCTAGTTACAATGTATCAAAGTGACTATATAAACTATTGATATTATTAACAATATTGTACAAACCTTTCCAAAGTGACAGCAGCTAGATTGAGTACAGAGGCCACGGCGGACAACAACTCAAGGTATTTGGAAAGTCTGCAAACAGTCGCATTCTTATCCCACTGTAGCAAAAAGTAGTGAAGCGTCTCCAGTGGTGCACAGACTGCAAGCAGGAGCAGATCAGCCACGGCAAGACTAGCCAAGAATAGATTGGTAGCACTACGGGATTTGCGCTCTGTTATCATCAATGTCACCACCAATAGATTTCCCATAAGCCCCAGCAATAGAGTCAACGTGTGAGTCACCACTATGTCCAAGAAGAATGGATTGATTAAGGAGGGACTCAGCATTTCCTTAGGATCCTCCCAATATATAACGCAGGAAGAACTTGAGCATTTGGGTGGTGGCAGCCTGGAGCCATTAGTTTGCTCAATGGAAGAATTCATTTTCTGATGACCTTTAGTGTCTTCTTTCATGAGAGCAGTCAGAAGAATCTGGGCACCAGAGTGCTCTATCAGAAACTGTGCCTTTGACCTGAACAGTTAAAATAATAACATATTAAAATAGCCCTCAAATATATATTAACTTAGTTTTTAAGCATGTCTATCACAGGCTGATGTCAATACTACCTAATAAAACCAAACATTCAATTTGTATATGCATGAAAGGTTAGGCGTCACTCTAACAATATACTGTACTGCCAATGACGGAAAGATCAGGGTTCTAATCCCGGTCGGATGTATTAAGGGTGGTTTTCCCCAAATGGTTTTACACTCTCTCTCCACGCAAATGCGGGTAGACTCTATAAAATTCAGCCTTCTTCATCCCTAACACATAAACACAATTAGTACCTAGACGTATAACCCGAACAAGTAGTAAAATGCGGTGCTTAAAAAACCGCCTCTTAAATTTTGGAGTTCAAGCATAACGTCATATACACACACACACAACAACCAAAAATCAAACATTAGTTTTATTTATAAGGTTATGTCATTTGTTATTCTCCAGTGTTAGCTGTCCTTTAGTTAGAGTAGTAATCGGCTTGTATGAATACATACCTAGGCTAAACATAATCTCGAATTAAATAAGTATGTTTAACATTACCTGAACAATTTTAATTGACCAAAGAAACCATTTTTGCCAACTAATATAAATACAAATCAACCAAATCATAAACATAGGTCATCGTATTATAATATGTATTATAATTTTTATTATAGGTCCTCCTTGCTTTTGAACTGAAAATAAAATGACTATGAATTAAAATTATTAAATAAATCATGTTTCAATTTTTTTTATGTATATTTCATTTTTGATCCCTTTTGAAGATTGAAAAATTTGCACTACTCTTGAGTGGTTCCTCTATAATTTCACCAAATCTCAGCTTTCTATCTGATCGAAAAGTACTAAAAATTCTCCGAATATATATATATATATATATATATACATACATGATTATACTTTTTTAACATAGCCTATTCTAAATAAAATAGGCTCATGAAAGAATTGGAGTCATTATAAACATATAAACAATGGAAACAATTCGAATGATTAAATGCATTATATCAAATGCTATAATATAGACACGAGAATTTAAAAAGCTATTACTTTCTGTTTTTTAATATTAAATTATTTGTGACGTTTAAAAACTATTTCTATGAAAGTTATAAATACTCTAAGGTTAAACGTTCTAGGGGAAAGGATCAAAGTCACGTTAAAAACGTTACTTAATAACTTTGGAGAGTGTCTTTTTCGAACTTGTTTTACTTTTGGTAAGGAGTGTGTATATGTTACCGTTAAAGTATAAGGCCACTTATATCATAAAATGACTAGATATTTTACGAATTACCTGCTCGGTTCAGTTAAAGTGTATAATAATATTGTATTCTATGATTCAACTAGTTATTTCATAAAATAACGAACCCCACTGCGTTAAAGTTTAAAATGAAGATTGTTGTCAATCTTGTAGCAATGATGTAATACCAAATTCCAATAAATTTCAGTCTGCGATGATTTAAACTTTTTAAATTATGATAACAAGAGTACTGATTTCATCATATAATTTTGGAATGTGATCTGGTTAGTGTACTCATATGGTTATAGCAGGGTCTACAATGTCTTATCTGATCTAATAGACTTGGTCCATGAGTCATTCTATTGGCTTATACACAGTGTTCTCCATAGGCCTACGCATTCTATTTCCAGTCACTTGTTAACCATCTGTGCATGAGTGTTGTGTATAATCAAATTGGATATTATTTTAAATTAATAACAAAGAAATAAAAATATATTATATATAAATTCAAAAATGAAAATTAGCACATGGACACTGAAATAGTGTCCAGTTGTCATCTTTAAAATATATATAATATAATCACACAAAAAACTATAATTTTCAAATAGCTGTCATCTGTTATCAATGATAACTTTTTCATTTAAATAACAGGAAGGTAAAAACAAAATTGTGATTTCACCCCAATTTCCAAGAAAGGGACATCGACAATGACGTCAAAGAGGCAATTACATATTAGTTGAAATACCTTTAGATTCAAGCCAGAATATTTCTAAACTAATTTTTATGTATAAATTTAATGATATGTCTTAATTTCTGTTAAGTTAGAAACAACAACATTATCAACTAGTCAAGTCCTTAACATACCACATATTTTAATTTAAAAATTAGAATAATCATTACAGTTGCTAAATTATATAAGCAATAAGAGGCAATTACATATTAGTTGAAATACATTTAGATTCAAGCCAGAATATTTCTAAACTAATTTTTATGTATAAGTTTAATGATATGTCTTAATTTCTGTTAAGTTAGAAACAACAACATTATCAACTAGTCAAGTCCTTAACATACCACATATTTTAATTTAAAAATTAGAATATTCATTACAGTTGCTAAATTATATAAGCACCACCCATGTTACTTTTTCTTAAAATCCCCATGAATTTTCAACTGTCGAATATTTACCGTATAAAATGTTTTAAAATACATCGGGAATGATGACAAAACATTCATAGCCAAACTCTTCAAGAACATCAAGAGTTATTTAGAAACATATCTACGGGGGGCGGGTGAGTGGGGGATTAAAATGGCCGCATCCCTGTTTATAAAGTAGATCTCGCTAAGTTCCCTGAGGAATGAAGTTGGAGGAAGGGGGAAGGAGGGGGAAGAGAGGGAGAATAAAGTGAGCAGGGGAAATTACGTTTTATGAATAACTTTTTTAGATAAGCTACTAATGGGATACTTCTTTCTGAGGCAATTCTCCTTATTTATTTTTAAAATATTCCAGAAACTGTTCGATCTATAAAAGTATAGCAGATTTTTCTGCACATTAGATTTTATTATTATTATTATTATTAGCACCGCGTCTTACTACCCGTTCGGGTTATACGCACTTACGCTAATGTGTAATGGTAGGGTGATTGTGAGATGAAATGAAGGACCTACAGTTTAACGTGGAATCCGAACCACGGTGGCGACCTGGCATTCCACACATTCACAAGATGTCTTGTCAGAGGTTTAGGAAGGGTTTGGTAGATTTTATTTTAAAAAAAACTTCTTGTCATAGAGTAAATAATCACAAATTTTATAGTAAATACTATTTGGCAAATAAATTTATAATTAACTGTAACTTCCCTTCTTCGGTGGACGATTGTTCCCCTAACTAATAGGTCTATATTAATATATCAGCACAGGTTGTTATGGTATGGAACTCAAGCGGCGAAAGGTTTGAATCCCGGAGGCTTGGGGGGCGCTTGGGTATAGCTGTGACACAGTGAACACTAATGAAACTCTGTAGGACAAATGTTATTGATTAAAACAGAGAATGAGTTCTAATTAATGTATATCATGAGAGTATTCTGTAGCTTTCAAAGTTGTCTAAAAATAATGGTATCCATGGAGAACATCTAGGGACATCCTAAATGTGCCTGTTATTATTAATATTATTAATATTAAGAGAGAGCGTCCCTTTAACACTTGCAATGATTTTTATACATTTTTATTGAATAAACACTGCCATACTAATAAATTAAACGTAATTTATATATATATATACACAGGGTGTTTGTAAACTCATAGCCAAAACTGCACTTATAGCTTGTTTGAACCAAAATTAATACACACTTCCTATAGAATTAAATCTGAAAAACTATGCTAATACCATTAAATTGTGTTCAAAGTTTTAGTGTACAGCACCACGATAGCAAAGTTGTTCAAGCGTGCGTGTACAACAGGTTGCATAAGAGTAAAGCGAGTGGCACTATACACCTCGAGATCTTGGAGCATAGCAGCAGAAGATACCATAATTAATAGTAAACAACACACCAGTCCATCTAGAAATGGGAATACGTTCTGGAGGGCATCATTAACCGTTCTACATCACAGAAAGTGCTTGCCATTATTATATGTGCAGTACCATGCGCCTAGCCACTATGCAACTTGTTGTACATGCATGCATGACCAGCTTTTCTTTCCTGATGCTGTACGAAGAAACTTTTAACATAATTTAATCGTATTAGCATAGATTTCCGGATGTAAGTTTATAGGGATTTTGTATTACTTTTGGTTCAAACAAGCTACATGTGCAGTTTGGGCTATGAGCTTCCGAACACACTGTAGATATACAACACTGCACTAAATCACTTTACACGTTATCTAATATTTATTTATCTTAGGTATTTAACGTCCACTTTCTGTATCAATTGATTCTATCAGCACACGATAATTTCTATATGCTAGAGGGAAAGGGCCTACCAATTTTGACGGGAAAAGTACTTTCACATAAATTATAGGGTTCTTTTACGTTCCACAATCTACATAAAAACAATGGCTTTACTTCCCCTCCGAAGGAAGTTGTGCTACGGATTTTTATCGCAATAGTTTCGAAGAAGTGATTGTATTTAGGCCTATATTATATTTTATAACATCACAAACCATGCATTTTGAGTATTTCTAGATACTAATTAGTTCGAACATTTTAAATATTTATTGAATGTATTTGAAATATTGTACTTAGATAAACATAGATATATGTTTGTAAGTTGCTCTGCGTTTGTTCCTGTAAACGTTGAACCTTTTGTTGTCATAGGTTGGTGGATTTTTAAGCTTAATGCACAGCATCTTGCATATCATGGATCAGCATTACCGTTGAGTAATAAAACAAAATAACAAAATAGTGGAAATTGACCATTTATACCTGAACTGAAAGTGTCATATTTGCTATCGTGTGCCTCTGATTCATTTTTCTTGACCAAAAGTATTTGTAAAATTGGCAATGCTCTTGATTTCACACGGCACCTTTCTCCTGAAACAGAAAATTAAATTATTTTTTGATGCTATCTTTTGTTTGGAATCATCATTGAAAAATAATTTTGTTTGTAATGCTCCTTATGTAATTCGGAGGAAGATATCATTATCAGAAATGTTGTTACTAGAAAAAACACATTAACTGACATTTTCTATAATAATTCACAAACCTTGATTTATGGTAGTTTTTTCACAGTTCTTTCACTCATCATGAACATTTATTAACCATTTGACTATTACCATACATCTATGGTCTATCAGATGCTGTTCATAAATACTTAGTTGGTAATAGGGGAAATGGTAAAAGAGAAATACATATTTTAGCAATAACTTATTATCTAAGTTGTTATTGTTTGTAAAATGTTCACTTAAGGATATTGCCTACCTGTGGCGTCACTGCAGGTGAAGATAAGATTTCCCATTTAATGAATTTACGTTTTATTCAGAGAGTTTTAAATATATAGCATTGAAACAAAAACCATAAATTCTTAAATAATTCCAAAAATAGTCCTACAGTGTCAAACCATTATTATTTTATCTTTATGTAGTTTTTGTGTGAATGTATTTCTTTTTTATAAATGATCTACAACTTAGGCTATTTGGCTTGGTCACGAAAACGGCCTGTAGGAGTCTTTATGCCAGGATGTAAATTAAAAAAGTCCGTGGTAGTACATGTCTATTTAGTATAAGAAACAAGAAAAATGTAATTTTAAAAAGCAAATCAATGTTTTCAAGGCGCAAATAGTATAGTGACCGTGTAAACTCGTCAGGGGAACAGGGGAAGTGCTATCAATATATAAACAAGAGGCCTTTCAAGGTGAACTACTAATTTTATTCCCTCTCTATCTATTTTATACATGTATGTCTAAGTGTAAAAGTGGTTAGACTGCTTATGTGAGTCAAGTTAAGAGGAAACCCGCTTCGTAAAATAGCTTCGAAATCTTCAAGTAGGCAACGTCGCTAATATGAAAAATACCAAAAAAGTCAAACGTTCATTACCATCAATGCCAACTAATGTTTATATTCAGTTTACTCTAAAATGTGGAGGACTTTCCTTTGACTGATTTCATTATGGGATTACCTCATTAGTTAGATGAAATGTACAGAACTAGATGAAGTTCATTCCATCTACATTTTTGGGTGTCAAATAAATTGTTTAAACAAGTTTGTGGTCAAAGCTTTTCCTCTTCCGCTCTTTTCCCCTCAGGGCCAGCCAGCCACGAGTTTACACGCTTCATTAATTCCCACCCCTATTCATTAATTAAAAAAACCTTAGCAGGCACATTGCCACAGCGTTATAAGAAAGAAACGAAAATGTAATTTTCTAAAGTCGACATTTTTAGAAAATAATTGTTAAGATAATGAGGCAATCGATAAAAGAAAAACGCTACATTAAAATAATATTATTTGGTATAGTTAAGCAATTATTTATCTATATACTACAGTTCCCTATATATTTTTAACTATCGTTTAACCTGCCAAGTCCAGTGAAAGTAACACCTCAATTTAGTTACTCTCTTGCTTATGCTGGGTTTATATTCATCCATAATGCATAGCTGATAGTAAATAGCGCATAGCGTTCCGTACATAACTCATAATAAAATACATCCGTTAATAACTAAACATAATATTTAAAATCTTACTTAAATAGTATATATTTTATTAATATAAAATGGCCTTACCTCTTTGTATTACTAGATAAGGTCTCTAAAAAAACTTCAATGGAGGGTTCAACCGAAAAACCACTTTAAAAACTGTATAGTTTGAAAACTTAAATTAACCTAATTTCTGTGGTGCCTGTACTATTAAATCAAATTTGATTTCTAATTGGATTTTATTTTATTATTATTTCGTGAATATTGTAGTAGACTTATTTCTCAGTAACTGAATCAAAATTGTATTATTTCCCTTTTTAATCAGACACACACTCGTAGTAATTGATTCTAAAACAAAGATAATTCCTTAATAACAAACAAGTATGGCTACCACAAGGCATTTCAATCATGGACAAAGAAGATAATTACCGTTTGCTGTGTGTACTGGAATTTAATTGCCTAGTGCTTCCTTATCGTACTCTCATTGGCTGCTACAAGGGTTGTCAGTTGCCCTCTGGCCCTACCAGCCCACTCTTTCTATTGGTTGAAATTTGTCACGTGACCATGCCTTCTCGCTCTCTGATTGGCTGCTATAAATAGCCCCCACCCCTCCTGAGCCCCTCCCCTCCTCCTGACCTCTTTTCCCAAGTGATGATTACGAAATTCCCCCCCCCCACATCACCCTCCCCTACAACCCAGTAACCTACCACCCCGGACATGTTGGTTCTTGATGATTAATTATTAATGATTGTTAATTAATTATTGGCAAGGATTAGGGGCGTTGTAGTTTATTTATTTGGGGAGCATACAGTCATGACGTTTCGGCATAAGGGCTCTGCATGAACCTCGCGCTATGGCTGTCTGGGGTATAATGGAGAGCATCTTCTCTTCTCGCCCGCTTACCGAGTAGTGACCACTGCGCATCACTGGTGCGCACCCGCTAACCCCCGCCCTCCTTACATCGCTTGGAACAGACTGATTACTTTCCTTTCACTTCACCCCGCACACCCCCTTCATGTGGCAACGGAAATCCCCAAGTGGTAATGACCCACCCTCCCCCTGTGGAAGTCATGAACTGCAAGTCACGGGAATGGATGACAGGAGCTGACGACCCCAATACCGAGTCGTTCAACCCGTTAGCTTGTCTTTGCGAGGTTTTGGAATGTACCGTTTTCTGGCAATGATACAAGAGCAGCCCCCGAACAAGGAAGCCATAGCTAACAATCCCCCTCCGAGTTGTATCAAGATTCAAACCTCGAACCTCTGGACTAAGATTGTTGAACGGAAACCCCAGACCTCGACATATTTTTAGCAGCGCGTCCTAAATCCTCCCACCATAACTATATGAGTGACACGTACCCTTTCTGGCAAAACGTGTGGGTTATCCGCATTAATAAGAAATGTACCCACATTTTCACGAAGTGTGTGGAAAATCACCTTCGGTCTATCCACCTTAGAATCGAACCCTGACCAAGAAAATACTATACATGTAATGTGCGGGTTTGAAACAGACAGAAGGAAGACGAGGGGGGGCTAAAATAAATAAGACATAAATTGTCCTCTAAGATTATTATTATTTGGAATAGACCGCGGTGATAATGAAGTTGAAGGGCCTCTTTAACGGTTGTCGAACCTCGAGCTCCATGTGAGCTGTATACCACCATTTGCGTGGAGAGAGTGTAGAAAACCGCCCTAGTTCACCCGAGTGAGATATGAGCTCAGGCCTCCAGAACAACGAAAATGTTCCGGATGCAAAGCTAACTTATTGACACGGAATTCAAACCCGGGACCTTTGACAAAGTGAAAATATTTATTTTCACACACTGAAAAGTTTACTTACAACGCTACTAATTTTAAAGAGTATTTGACCGACTGAGATTTCAAATCCAGCCTCCACCCTCCCCTCTAGCCCTTCTCATGACTCCCCCTCCTGAGCCCCTTTCCCGTGTTCCAAACTTGTGGTTCTTGTTCCAAATATGTTGGTACTTGTAATTTCTTGTTTACAGCATTTGCGTGGAGGGAGTGTAGAAAACCGCCCTAGTTCACCCGAGGGAGATTTGAACTCAGGCCTCCAGAACGAATAAAATATTTCGGATAAAAAGCTAACTGATGGACACGGGATTCAAACTTGGGACCTTTGGCAAAGTGAAAATACCTGGCAGGGAATTGATTCCAACATCATCCCTTAAACGGCAAGTCCAGATACTAGACATGCCATGTGAGGGTTTGAAACAGACAGAAGGAAGACGTGGGGGCTAAAATAAATAAAACAAAAAATTGGCCTATAAGATAACATATACAATATTGTATTAATGTAACAAGTATCAGTCCCTAGTCCCTTTCTAACTTAATAAATTACTCGTTTAAATAAATATTATATGTTTTTTAATTTTTCCTCTTTTTATTTGTCGTCTTAAAATAAACTAATCAATTGTTAGAGTTTGAATTTTGCCTTGAAACGAAACTGGGTCCACAATTTTTATTCTTCCCCAAGAGGTCAGTTTTGACCATCAAATATTTTCTGTAACACATTGCTTGTCCAAATGTCCAAAAACTAAACATCAGTGGCCAAAGTTATTATTTATGCTTACTCCATCATTGACACCTGGATACGGATTCGAACCCGGGACTTTTGACGCCACAATATATGGTCTGTATTTATAAAAGTAATAGGCGTTTATCCCTCTAGGTGGAGCAAAGGAGAAATACTTCAATCCTCAGTGAGAGAGCTAGCTCGATTGGAATATAACGGTAAATATTTCGGGCTCGGGAGTCTCTCTCTCTCTCTCTATCTCTCTCACAGACACACACAATTTCTTTTATTATTATAGATTCCTGTTCTATTAATATAAATACACGGATAGTCAGGCACGCAAGAGAGAAAACCAGATCAAAACTCACCGAACTACAGTCCCATTTTTATAGGAACAACTAGAGAAGCCCCTAGTTCTAATTTAACGCATTCACACGTCAATACAAGTGATCTGCATCAACCTATTAATACCTATAAAATACCACCGATATTGTAGTATTATCTTATAAATGTTGGCCAAAAAAATGAACAAAATTAAGATTTTCGAAAATAAATTATTTGTAAATTAGCCGAAATTATTTGGTATTTGTAAAAAAGTAGGATACTCACTCATTGACACGAGATTCGAACCCGGGACTTTGAAACAAAAAAACTTCTGTCTCTATTGTTAAAAGCGATATAATTATTAGTACCGAAAGTTTTTTTAGCTCACGCTATTAAAAGTATACTTGGAATATTTATGATTACTCATTACTCAGTCATTGACACGGTATTCGAACCCGGGACTTTTGGCACATCAACAAATATAAAGTTCTGTCTCTCGGGCTAAAAAAGCGATATAATTATTAGTACCGAAAGATTTTATTTATGATTACTCAGTCATTGACACGGGATTTGAACCCGGGCTAAACTTATTCATTCTGCGCTATGGGGTACCCACAACCCGAGGGCTATCACAGCTAATATCGTCCTTGTGTATCCACACTTGCTATTAATTCTGCGCCAAAGTGTACCCATATTTGAATAAACAGACATAGCAGAGCGTTTACCCAGCACGTCCGTCCTCATCGGCAGCTAGAAGGTGTCTGGTGGAAAACGGGACTTACAAAGTCAATCTTAGATACACGGTCTAAACGTCTTTCCCCCGTCAGTGACGCCTTACATCATGCGACCATCAATTGGGGCATACCAATGAAAAAAGGGGGTTTGCCGGCCGTACAGATTTTTCTAGACCAGGTAGAATGTGTACCCCGCATTTGCTTCAAACGTTAATCAGTCTGTCATCGGTCGTCTAGTGACGCCTTAGACCCTGCGCCCATCGATGCAAGTATATAAATTTAGATGGCGCAAGCGAAAATCGGGAATGTTTTCAAGAAATTACACAACTGTGGGGGATTCCTGCGAGTTAACTCTGAATGAGGTAGCTTAAGCAGGCACTTAGAGTGGTACGAGATTAGATCTTAAAGGGGGAGAAAACACTATTAGCCATCCGGGGACAGTTATAAAATTTGAAAAGACTTTTAGCGTTCAATGACCATCCGTGCGGTCTTTGCCCTTGTCTAATATTAAGACAGTACCGATATAATCAAATTTTCATAGGAAGGTACTTTTAAATTGACGGCAAACTAAATCATCTCTGACCAAGGACCCCAAGATAGATTTCACGCCGTCGGTTTCTATGTTCTTTGGCTGACAATGTCAAGAGATTACAACTCCCTCCTCCAAAGGTCTGAGTTTTGTGTACAAAAATGTATCTGCACTTGTGTGAACGTCCCTGTTATTAGTCGCAAAGTCAAGCTTATCGGTATTTAGCACAGCGTCTTACCACCTGTTCGGGTTATACGCAACCGGATTAGGAAAGGTGAAGTAAGGAAATGTTTCAGCGTTTACGCAGAGGGAAAGAGAACCTTCTATAAGAGTGCGTAGTCAAAAATTTAACATCCCAACTTGTACCCGTCTGAGGCACAAACCTTGGACGATGAGGGAGGAAACCAGTCTCGGTACACACTCACGAGAGGGATTCAAACTAAGCTCTTCAGACAAGCGAGAGATAAGAGTTGATTTTGGCCAGGCTAAATGTGTAACTGCCTTTGACATGGATTGAAATGTGAAGTAATTAGCGTTTGTTGCCCTCTAAGGGACTTGAACCCCTACCTCCTTATGTCACAAAGCGATTGTGCACCCGCATTCGTACGTCTTTGACAACTGAACGCGAGGGGTAAATCTAAACATTCCTCTTTATCTCCCTGCTAATAGCCGCAAAGTTAAGCTTATTAGTATTTAGAACTACGGCTTACTACCCGTCATAGAGATCATGAGTGAAACAGGAAACAATAGAGACATTTTATAGAGTTAAATGAGAAGGATAAATGTACCCGCATCAGTATAATGGTATAAAACAAAATGTGTCTTCTTACTACCCGTCCTGGGCACAAACCATAGCTGACGAGAGAGGAAACCGGCATCAGTACACAATCACGACAGGGATTCGAATCCCAGCTTCTTCTGTCACCATTTATTTAATTAGTTAACCCGTAGTATCCTGTGATGTTCTTATTCCTTTATAAATTTATTACTCATAAGCAGATTGGCTGTATATTAAATAATTATTTTCTATATTATCATCATTCATGATCACCTAATATAATAGATTAATGTTGAATATAAAAAAGACAATATGCTATAATATGTATCTTTACTATCAGTTTTTTAATTTTAATAGTATTGAGCCAATTTAAAACAATAAGCGTGGCTGAAAATTAATATTATACCACCGATGATGAGACCCTTAGTATTTTTCTGATTCTATTTCGATCTAAATTAGAAAGGACGGGTCAATGGTTCTCTGGTGAAAGGGGTTTTGGTTCATATATATATATATATATATATATATATATTATATATATATATATATATATATATATATATGGGGTGATTTTAGAGCAGACCTGTCTTCTTCTTCTTCAAGTGAAAATTAGCTACGGAACGAGTGACTAATCAAGACGATGGAGCATTCAACAACATCGACATCAGGTATTTCAATTCTCTTCTGTTTGCACTAAGCCATTCTGTTACATAGCTTAAAAAGAGAGCAATTTAATTTTAAATCAGATGTGTATTTGCCTGGCTTAAATTTGTGACTGTCTAAAAGCTAACATTTGTGTAATCTATTCATAAACAAAGTTTGATTCAAAATTTTGATCTAACCGATTATCGGGCATTATATGATTGATTCAGCTATTTAATTTAAGTTGGATGTTTATTTGCTTGGGTTAAATTTGTGACTGATATAAACACTGAAATTTTTTAATCCCGTCTATAAATCTATGTGCATTGAATAACATTTGCTTAATCTATTCATAAACCATGTTTGAGCTAACCGATTATCAGATATTATCTGTCTGATTCAGTTACTATGTGTTCTCGTACTTAGATTAGAAGAGCGTGATTTAATTTTAATTTGTATATTCTTTTAAACAGTCACTTTCTAAGATATGTGTATTCGATAGTATCGCTTATTATCGAATGCAGCTATATGTTTAAAGTCTTAGGTTAGCGAGTTTGTAAAGCATCGCCGTTATTTACATGTGTCTATTAGTCTTATTTAATCTCTCACTTGATTATAATATATATATAAAAAACATTTGAAGTATTCTCTAAATAAATCTAGTCCAAAGAATCTAATTAAAAAAGGGTCCGGTAGCACATCTTACTATTTGTATGATTGGTTTACACGCCTAATGAAGGTATAATTCAGAGAAAATCCACACACACACATCGACACACACACACGAGCTGTCCCGTTGGCTACACTACCTGTGGCTCGGTGTCACTATTGACAAATAAACCTTCTACTTAATGATTTGTTGACATGTTTTTGAAACAAAACTAACAGTGCTGATATTTAGAGGGTTTAATCTGACTATGAGAGGGGGTCCCAGTTCTATTCTCTGTTTGACAAATATTATTTTATATCTTGTTCAATATTCATAAGCGACTATTATTTTCTCTAGCACAGGTCTTTGGTCCCGGGTTTAAAGCAAGGAAACCATAACTATTATGTGTGACTAAAATTCGAACTTATTCTTTTAAAAATATTGTTTAATTTCTTACCTACACTTTAAATATATATTCATGAACGATATTTATTTTTTATCTAGCAGGAGTCTCGGGTTTGACGCAAGAAATGAAAAAAAACTATTATGTGTGCCTAAAATCCAAGCTTTTTAGTGATTGTATTTATAATAGCTGCTTGCTTTTCATTGACACGAAGAATCGATGGGAGGGAATCTATGTTTTTTTTACTCTTAGCTTGGTGCGCTGTGTGTTCATGCACATTTAGAGCACCTTACACACTATAATAACGCTTTAACATTGGTAAACACTTTATTAAAACATAGTCTAATTGCTTATATGAGACTTGGTGGAGCGCCGATGGCCTCACGGCTCTTCAACGGGCCGCAGAAATATCACAGGTTAAAGAAAGTACAAGATTGGCTGACAATCTGATAGAGGCTATGGTCGCCTATCGGGGTGACGTTTTCCGGTGCCGGTCCCCAAGGGAGCCGCTACCAACGACCACCGTTGCCCCTGACGTGGGTCTCTCCACCGGAGGCATACAGCCCCAAGGAGACCAAGTCGTTGACTCCCTCTGGTACCTGCAGGACTGCAGTACACCGGAGAACGCGCTGCGCCTCCGGCATTTTAGGACCTGATGTCTCCAGACGGCTCCCTGTGGGGCATGCAGGACTTTAGGGAACCTCTGGGTGTCCTGCCTCCTGCGTTTCAGGACCTGATGGCTCCAGATGGCTCCCTGCAAGGCATGCAGGACTTTAGGGAACCTCTGGACGCCCTGCCTTCGGCGTTTCAGGCCCTGCGGTCTCCAGGTACTTCAGGGTCCCCGAAAACTATTTCACATGCGCAACCCTTGGGGGTATTGACCAGAGGCGCGCAATACGACCTATCCGAACCACGTTTTCAAGATCCGCAACAAGCAACAACAATAGTATTCCTATAATAAACCTAGCATCCCCTTCACCAATATTAATTACAAACTCTCCAGCTGAAGATAGTGATTCGGATATCGATATAGACGCTGTGATGAGAAAGCTGCTATCCCGTTATTCGACCATTGAGTTATATAATAAGTAAACAGTACGCCATGAAATTATTTTAATCATCCCTTTTCTATTAATTACAAATATATTAATTTTAAATATATCTTATTTGCACGATGAAACCATTATCCCTGGGAGAAAAAAACACTTGCTCTACTCACAAACTCTAACTTTTTTTAATGTCGCCGCTATCTCTGATAACGTCAGCAGTGTGCTACAAACACATGAGCACGCCTAGTTTATTAATTCACTTTTAAACATCACACTTTGTCCTCCGAGATATATCATACAGCGTGCTTTAGATTTAAATCGCTTACAATCCAAATAATAGATTGACTTTGGAAGGAAGATGTTACCGAAACTGCCCAGACCGAGTATGTAGTCATCGGGCGTTTCACCTATAATTTTAACATTTGAATAATTTTTGTACATTGTTAAATCCTCATGATTTACGGGTTCTTCGGACATTCCCTCCTCCTCCGGTGGTGGTGGGCACGCGAGTGATTCTACTAACTAGTCGACAGACGACTCTGATGGCTAGTACGCTGGTGAATCTGATGACTGGTAGGTAGACGACTCTGGTGGATGGTACTCGGGTGACTCTGATGGCTAGTAAGGACTCTAGGGGTGGGGGCGGTGGCTGCGGCGTCATTAAGGACGGTGGTAGGTGGTGTGGAGCTCGGAAGGGTGGCGGTGGTGGCCTGGGCAACACAGCCACAACGTCCCCTTTGCGGAAATTGTACACGGCGCACGTCATATCACACATGTAAGTCTCTTCGATGCTCTCGTAGGGTAGTACTTCAGTCGCTCTTATCATGTGACAGGTAGAATCGCAAAACTAGGTGTAGCCTCGCTCCTCTACTTTGTAAATTACATGTCTATCGCACACCGCCACACTGTGAATATTCTCTACAGTCATATAGGCACGCCCCGCAATCGTATGACACACAGGCATTAAATTAATATAGCCGGTTCTAAGCATGGTGAGCGTACCAGAGAGCTAAACGTGCTGTATGGTTTGTAGGATTCACGATGCACATGTATTAACTGCTCTGCTGCCTGATGTTGTTGTGTTAGCTGCTTGCCTCTTCTGCATCGTCTCTTAAACGCGTTCAAAGTTCACAATGGTTGCTGAACTGGGTTTTACTCCGGCGCAGGTAAATACCAGTTTTTCTTTATTAAGCTCACACACATCTTCATCTGTTAGAGTACCGAAACGACAGGGTAAAAATATACCAAATTCGCCATCTAGATAGGCTATTAGGCGTCTCCCGAACTTTGTATTGACCGCTTTTAATTTATCTATCGAGTACTTTTGATCTACGGTTAGATCACACAATTTTACGGTCTGCACGGCGTCAACAATATTTACCAGCTGCTGTAACTTGTCCATCTTGAACCGCTCTACAAACGCTTATAAATAGACAACCAAGTGAGCGTCTCCCTTTATACACACTCCCTCCCTCGATCGATGTCACGTGGTAAGATTATTATTATTATTATTATTATTATTATTATTATTAGCACCGCGTCTTACTACCCGTTCGGGTTATACGCACTTACGCTAATGTGTAATGGTAGGGTGATTGTGAGATGAAATGAAGGACCTACAGTTTAACGTGGAATCCGAACCACGGTGGAGACCTGGCATTCCTCACATTCACAAGAATTCTTGTCAGAGGTGAAGGAAGGGTTTGGTAATCTGATAAATTTGTGCCGGGACCGAGGATTGAACCCCGGCCGCCAGCACAGAAGTCTGACACCTTACCCCTAGACCACCAGGTCACCCACGTGGTAAGAGATGAAGAACAGGGTCAATTACCTCTTGTACTAATTCACGATCTATTCTTGTCTCGACTTGTCTTGTCTTCCCGCCAACCTGGTACCAGGGTTGAGATGACGGCATCGGGTAAACCCGTTGCCTGGGTCAATGACCTCAATATCTATTCTTGTCTCAACTCGTCTTGTTGGGCCACCATGCTGGCGCCAGGGCAACCCCGTTGCCTGGGTCAATGACCTAGCGATCCATTCTTGTCTCAACTCGTCTTGTCGGTCCACCATAATGGCTCAGGGTTTCGATGACGTCACCGGGTGGTGGTTGCGACATCTTCGGAAAAACCCAGAGGGAGGGGAAAGTGCGCACCCGTGATGCGCAGTGGTCACTACTCTGTAAGAGGGCGAGCAGAGAAGATGCCCTCATTCTACACAAGACAGCCAAAGCACGAGTTTCATGCAGAGCCCTCATGCCGAAACGTCTCGAACTGTATACCCCCATTCTACCCCAGACAGCCATAGCGCGAGGTTCGTGCCGAGCCCTCATGTCAAAACGTCAAGGACTGCATGCTCCCCCATTCTACCCCCCAACAGCCATAGTGAAAAGTTCGTGCAGCGGCCTCATGCCGAAACATCATGGACTGTATGCTCCCCAAATAAATAAACTACAACGCCCCTAATCCTAGCCAATAATTAATTAGCAATAATTAATTAACAATCATTAATAATTAATCATCAAGAACCAACATGTCCGGGGTGGTAGGCGAGCGGGTTGTAAAGGAGAGGTTGTAGGGGAGGAGTTGTAGGGGAGGTGGTGTAGAGGGGGAAATTTTGTAATCATCACTTGGGAAAAGAGTTCAGGAGGAGGGGAGGGGGTTATTTATAGCAGCCAATCAGAGAGTGAGGAGGCGTGGTCACTTGACCAATTTCAACCAATAGAAAGAGTGGGCTGGTAGGGCCAGAGGGCTACTACTGTCTATTAAATAGTGCATGCATAGCGCATATAAAATTAAAGTTAAATAAACTTGCTACTTTGTACACTGTTCAATATGAATCGATTATTTACGTCATCATTAAAAGTACTGTGTTTCAACTTCTTGTACAATATGTGTTATGCACTATTCGCAATTAGCCTGAGGTATAATGTGTTGAACCTGTACATTATATGGTTTCATGCACGTGTAATTAGTTTAATAAGATTAGTACAAGTAACAGGTGGCATATAATGGAGTACCGCATCCAGTGCTGTTTTCTATTTGAAAAAGTTCTTGTGGCCCTCCATTTTACTCATAATCTGCTTCAGTTTCATATAATATCTAATATATAGGTCTAAAAAAATCACATCATCAAGCTTCCACAGAAAAACATACATTTTTAAAGACACTTAAAACAGTCCTATTTTATTTATATCACTTCAGTTACTTAATACATGCAGTAAAAAATTGTAGCATATACCAAATAACTGGCTTTAGGATTTGATGACACAATTAATTTAAGGGGCTATTTATATCATATTTAAGATATGAATTTGTGGATATGACATTTTGTAGTTATTTTTACCTTTAAAACGATAAGTATTTTTTAAAAAGTAAAACGCTCTCAAATTTAATTAGTTATATGATTCATTTTCACGAGATTGGAGAAATCAGTAAGGTGACCTAGCGGTCTAGGGGTAAGGTGTCATACTTCTGTGCTGGGTGTCCGGGGTTCAGTCCTAGGTCCCAGCATAAATGTATCTGATTGCCAAACCCTTCCTTCACCTCTGACACGACGTGTATTAATCACAACTTGCGAATGTGGGGAATGCCAGGCCTCCACTGTGGTTCGGATTACACGTTAAACTGTAGGTTCTTCATTTCATTTCACAATCACTCTAACATTACACATTAGCGTAAGTGCGTACGACCCGAGCGGGTAGTAAGACATGGTGCTTATAAGAAGAAGAAGAAAAAAGAGAAGAAACAAGAAAATTTGAATGATCTCAATTTATTTTAATCTACGAAACCTACTGTATTTAAAAAAAACTTTAATAATTTTCTTCTTCTTTTAAGATGGGTTTGAAGGGTTGCAAGCTAAGGTCAGTATTCTTGCGGTTTTTATAACAAAACTCTTTTGGTTTAAATAAATAAAATGGTGCTTCAGTAGATAAATTTAGTTTAATTTTATACATTTAGTAATCTTTACAGTTCTTGAATAGTTTTCATGGCATGTCACTAAGACAAAATAATTATATAAATTTGTTAACAAGTGTGAAAATTACTTTAGCAAATATTTAAAGGAACAGTAGAGGAATGTATCATTTTAACCAAATGCACTGAGCTTTTTCTGTCATCAAATATGAGCAACGTTTTCCTTTACTCAAAGTCAGTGACGTAACAGATTAATCTCGGCCCCCATTCCAACCACAAGATTTATTTTCGGGCCCCCTTCCCTGCAAAATTATCCAATCCAACTAACTTTATAAATGTCATAAGAAATAATGAATAGTCATAAATAATAACTAATGACGCTTCTAGACACGGTTTTGTATTTATTGTAATAATAACTATAACTTTATTATCCAAGTATATTCACCTGGACTTATCCGCATCATGAGGGCATCATAATTTAAGACAACGGGGATGACGTCCAGTTTAATTATGATTAAACACAAAATCGTGGCTAAAAAAATCATTATTATGTGTGATTACTAGACCAGTAACTATTCTCCTAATTGATTTAGGATTAGTCATTATCATCTCACCCCATAACTGATTTAAATTCTCCCATTGCTATAAGATATAATAACAATGTGTATTATTAGTAAATTGAAACATTTATTATCATGAAGGGTATGGCAAAAAAAACCTTACTAGCTACAACAAATAAATGAATTCAGGATTGAATGCAGTCTTGAATGTTACTCAAAGTGGTGTGTTCGGCTGGCATTTTGGGGTGAAAACATCTTTACCGCTTCACTTATGTCAATTGGTAATACTTTTTCAAACTCTACACTTAAAATTCTGAGACTACTTAATCTTTATTGTTATGTGGTACTGCACAGATAATTATTTATTAATTTCCATTTTGAAAAAGATTGTTAAACTGTGGATACAGTCACTGGTAAGGTCAGGAAAAGCAGAAAAGCTGTGCAGAGAGATATAATGCTAGATGCTAGGGTGTTGCTATCTATTAGTAACCGGTCAGCTAATCACTTGATTTACATTTTGGACTTCATCTCATTCACTGGTCTAGTAGCCTCGAGTTTAATTCCCATCGGCACTAAAGGTATTTTAATCGAAAGGAGAACTGCACCTATGCTCGCAATGGTCTGTTTAATTAGACTTAGGTTAGGTTTAAGATTGCCAATGTCTCCACATCTTCATAATCACAATCATACCGTCATCCCATTGCGGGTATTACGTGTAGGAAACCTCCAAAGTATACCCTGGCCAACGTTCTGTTCCCACAAAGCTGCTGAAAGTCTACATAAACGGCGACCGATATAAATACTGCATCTCTCACGGTCAAATGTGCCATGCGTTTATAAAAAAAAGTCTTTGCCCTTTGCAGTTGACAGAAATTTTAGAGTAAGTACCGTTAACAAATTGCTGAAATAATTCAATCCTTCACACCCTATTTGAATTTGGTTAGCAATGATTTATAATTTACTGTTAGACACTGCTGTTTAAAACGCTTTTCTAGATTTGATAATAGCTCATCCTGAGCCAACTCATCAAAATGTTTCTGAATTTAGGAAATCTAAGCTCCTCAAAGTGGGTATCAATATCCCATTGCTTTGCAAGAGAAATTTCAGACCATCTTGCCTTTTGGAATTAATTCCAATAATCAGGAAAGTATCATAAGCATTTTGAAGAAGAGCTGATACATGCGAAAGATCAACATCATTTGATTGGAGAAGTTTTGAAACCAAGTGAACAGCTTCAAATACTTTGGTTTGCAGGACAACCTGGAAAACAAACTCAATTGTTTCTAGTGTTTCTTTTAAATCATTAGCTACAGCATTCTCATCAAGCTTTTTAGACAACAATGCGATTTTGGATATAGCCTTTATAATGTCTGAATATGTATAACGTTAATCTTTCGCCGAGTCAAACATAATTCAGGACTGAGTTTAAATTGTACGCTGAGCAGTAAAAACATTTAGCCATGCTTTTTTTTTCAAGTCTTGTTCTTACACCATTATAAATGCCAGTCATATTCACCGCCATACCCTTCCCCATAACATTTTGATAACAACGGTCCCTTTTCTTCAATCCCTTTTAAAATTCCTTTCTCTAATCCCATGGCAGTCTGTTCCTTTATTTCTAGCCTAATCCCCTTTCATTTATTCTTATTTCATTGGGTTTTCTGGATGAGTCTTTACAAACAGTAATTTATTAGTAAAACTAACTCAATTGGTACTTTTGACTTACATCTTGCCTAGTATCCATTATTATGGAGAGCAATTCAGCAGGTTTTTCTCAGTTAATATTACGTTTTAAACTTTTTTGGATAAAAATTGGATGAACTCATTTTAAATTTCAATTCCCTTAGACCTATTTATAAGTTTGCCCGGTACAGAGTCATATTTAGAGAGCCATTCTATAATGGCTAAAAGGTTTCCACTCTAAGCTTATCCTAATTCTTCTCCATGGGGTTTGAAATGCAAGGTTGGACGCTGATAGTTTAAGAGTAACCAATACAGTAAAGTAGCTGTTTACACTTCTTTATTTCTTTACTTCTTTCAGACTCTATACCAAGATATGTTTATTTTTTTAGTGCATTGAAAACAACACATGCTCCCAAATTTGAATTACTAGTTTCATTCTTTCGAGATTTCCGTCAGATGACGAACCTCTTTCTGCAAACAACCAATACGGTTCACAATAGGCAAAGTCTCTCTTTGCTGAGTAACAAATCCACTGTCATGCCATTTTAAAACCAGTTTTTGTTGACTTTTCCTAATAATTAATGGAAACAAATAAAATAATCTGCTCAAGATCCTTAGGAAACGGTCCTTTAGGTTTACAATATCCATGGTGTAATATATATTCTTTGGCCTCCTTGTCTAAGATTATTAAAACGTTGAGACGGTCAGTTGGAAATTTCTTTACAATATTGATTAATTGAAAGTATTTAGTAGTAATTAGATTAATTTAATTTTCTTTCTTGAGAGAAAAATCAGACTCGGTTATTTCATGTTCAAAAACACCAGAATCATTAATTTTATGTTTAAAATTATCTTCTTTATAACTCATGTTTACTAAACTGGAGCAGCGAGTATCACTTATCTAACTTGTCTCTGTAGAAAAAACATTTAGGTGAAAAACGAAATCTGTTTTTACTAATTTTGAGAATTTCATATACCTTTCTTATCTTTGGTTTTTGATAAACCCAATTAAAATTCAACAACACTCACCGACCACTGTACACGTGGTAAACAGAAGTTAAACTAAATAATCACTGCAGTAGTTTTCACTCTCACCAAAACATGGTGACCACTGCCTATACACAGCAACTCTATAGGCCAGTTTTCATACTAGTCAACTAAACTGGTCTCAAGCTTAGCGTTCTAAAGGTGCGTATTCACTTGAGCATTCGTTCGTGCGCGTTCAGTTCGTATGGTTTGTTCGGAGTAAAATTCTCAAGTGAATACCTGTCCGTGAACATGCGCCGAACGGAATCGAACGAGCCAAACGCTATCAAACAACTATAGATTTTTTGGGAATGCTCAAAAGCAGTCAGTTGTTTGCCTGTGATCAGTGGATACGTGTTTTCACACCTGTTCGGACCGTTCGGAGTGTTTGCTGGGATGGAATGAGCTGCAGAAGAATGTTTAAGGTTAAGAGATATCTATGAAGAAAACCCGGTGTTTGAGTGCTTCGTTCAATGCAACACATGTTCCCATAACTATAACGCCAATACGTTGTTTTTTTATATCTTGAACAGGTATTGCAAGCTTGCAAATGGGTCCCCAGTTGCTAAAAACGTAACTTTAGTGTCAAACGATCTTTCACTCTTATTGCTTTGTGTTCTTCTTCGCAATTTTTGACCGACAAGGTTAACCAAAATCTCAAAATTTTGAGATTTTATTCGGGTGAGTTTTCGGAAATGTTCTTCGTCCAATACGCTTAAAGATCTGAATTTTTAAGCCGCTTACAAAACAGCCGCCTTATCCATATTTCCCTGTCCCTCTTTTGATTCTTATTATTCAATGCACACAGCACAAAGAAAGAACCTGCTGCCACTATCAAATCCATTTTGAGACTGAGTTTCAGCAATTGTCCTGTTCGTGGCAAGACTGGTGAGAACAAGACGAGCACCAGCAAACGATCCGAATGCTCGTAGTATTCAGACGTATCATTTGTTCGAGCTCGTTCGAAGTGTTCGGATTGTTCTGTTCGTTCGAAGTAATATGATTGATTGAATACGCACCTTAAGATGTGACGACTGGTTTGAGCTTTATTATCTACCTAAGCTATGCGCTCTTTAGAACATGACTCACCCTAAAATAGCCCACAGCTTGGCTAGGTGATACCACTTGATACAGGTGTTGCATATTAGTGTGCTAGTCATAATAAAATATGTGAAAGAAATTAAAGCTGCACTTTTTTTTGTTACATAATATTATATATTATTTGTTCGTTTGTGTTCCATCCTGGAGTTTTTCTGTCATACATTTTATTAAACGGCACAAACATATAAAATAAAATATAACATATAACAGACACGATTAAACATAGCATCACACTATTAGCATTAGACCAAAACTTATATTGTAGTCAAAAATAATAATTAATTTTAAAGTTAACTAATTACTTCATCCATCCATTATTGTTTCCAATCTATGGAATGGGTCCGTTTTTTATTCACAACATATTTTTCCACTAACAGCTAGCTAGGCCTGTATAGATTCAAAAACCTTAAAATCCATCTTAATACCATGACAGGCACAACATCCAGTCCCCGGCCGTCGACTTATCGGTGTGAAAATGTAAACTCATAATTTCATCAATGATATATTTTCGACCAAGATGGGAATTGAACCCGGGACACTTAGCTCAGTAGGCAGACACGCTACCGACTGAGCTAAGGTGTCGGACTAAATTGAAGAATTACTAACTGTGCATATTAGACAAAATTAAATAGTGATAATCACAAAATTAAGAAATTATTTATTTAAAAATTTTAATAGTATTATGTATGTACTTTTTCTAGCCATCTGGATTATACATATTTTAATTACTCTAATCGTATAACCCGCCTCGGTGGCGTAGTTGGCTAACGCGCTAGATTCGTGTTAAGCTTTACTGCTGAGGACGGGAAGATTGAGGTTCTAATCTCCGTCGGGTGAACTGGTGGTGGTTTTTCCTAAATGGTTTTCCACTCTCGTGCCACGCAAATGCGTGTTCATTTCTTCTATATTCAACCTACCAAATTCATAACCCATTAGTGTAAATAGTACATAAGCGTATAACCCGGATGGGTAGTAAGACGCGGTGCTAAGTTTCTAATGGTATCGGGTGAGGATGGTAAGACAAAGTAAATTTTTCTGTATTTTCATAGAAGTGTAAACTATTTAGGAAAAAACACCTTCTTTATAACCATCCAGAATTCAAACCCCATACTCCTCGTCAGCAACAAAATAAACTGGATGAACCTGATATTTAGTCCATGTGCCCATATGTATTTAATAAATGGTACACAAACGTACACATATATATATAAATGTATATACTTATTAATTATATGTTACATACTACAGTATGTAGTGCAATTATAAATATTTTAACTCTTATCACAACATTATTAGAGCTATAGACTATAGAACTTTACTAGATTAAAATAAATATTACATTTACATATATAATGATATTTTAACCCCAATACTAACACAAAAAATGTTTTACAAACAGAGTTAATTAATATACATAAAGTTATATATCATCCTATTTACATGTAATTTAAGTTTAGATATTATGATTTAGATGATTATTTTTTATATCTGTGCTTGTTAAAGTGAACTTCTGGATCTAAATTTATAATTTTTTTATAGGATTAATTTGAATAAAAATGACAAAATTATATATTTATTTTTGCCACGCAACGGTTTATAAAATTGAGTTGATCCAGAAGCTGAATATAAATATATTCAAACAATAAACAGCTATGATTGAAGCTTCGAATAAAACACCTAAACTATAAAATTTTCAACTAACTTTATATATATATATATATATATATATATATATATGATATATGCATGTGTGTCTGGACTATATCACTAGTAGCCCAGTTGGTGGAAAGATTAGCCAGTACTAATCTGTCGTTGCCCAGGGAATGCCCAAATGTACTAATCGTATATCCCTTCCGTGGTAGCGCCTTCCAGGTCCCGATGAAATGAGGTGATGATGATGGTGATTATGAGGGTGTGGAACCAGTGGAAACACTTAAACCTAAACTAGGCCTAACTAACCAAACCTTAGTTAGAGTTGGGATAACTCCCCTTTCGGGAAATTACCATGGTACCAGCTGACAATCGAACTCAGGACGCATAAGCTCGTATCCAGGTGCACTGACCACTATACCATGAGGTCGGTTCTAAAATTACTTAATACAAGTCATCCACACATATTATTATTGATAGTAGTTACTATGAGTTTTTTTAGCGTAATATATTATCTTCTGTCAATATCTGAAGACCCGCCTCGGTGGCGTAGTTGGCTAACGCACAAGTCATGTTGAGCTCGACTGCTGAGGACGGGGAGATCGAGGTTCGAATCTCGGTCGGGTGAACTGGGGGTGGGTTTTCCTAAATGGTTTTCCATTCTACCTCCACTCAAATGCGGGTTCACTTCCTCCAATTCGACCTTCCCAATTCCTAACCCATTAGCGTAATTAGTACTTAAAGCGTATAACCCGAACGGGTAGTAAGACGCGGTGCTAATATTATCTTCTATCAATATCTGAAGGAATACGAACATCTATTTCGATCGAAATTATTCAAACAAAATAATTTCAACAAACTAACACTTGACGTTAATATCCTATTTAAATGCATTAAACTTATATGATCTTTACGTCATCCCCTTGCTCTTATCCCAACACAACTTTCATAACGCCATTTCCTCTACATCCCTTATCACATAAACCTCTCCTCTTTTATAATTATAATCGCCTCTTTCCATTAATAGGTTTATGAAATACCCATGCCAGTCTTTTGCATTAAAGTATTTTATCAAACAACAAACAAGCTTGCCAAGTCAACTTGTATTAATAGCTCTAAGTTTAGTAATATATTTACACTAAGTAGAAACAACGCTTAGCTGTAACAGATGGGAAGGCAAACAAGGGTGTCAATCTCATTCTGTCTTTTTTTCTGGTGACGGGACCTTAGAATCATAAATAGATGTATTAGAATGTTTTTTTTTTACTAAAATGATTTCCTAATCTCTCCCAAGAAAAGGGGGGTGCATTTACTTTCACGTCTACCTACCTTAGCTCTACCGTATTGATGTGTTTATTTATTGTCCCCCACTTCTTACTATTCGTTCGGGTTCTATGCCTATGTACAATGTACTAATTACACTAATGTATGATAAGTAGGGTTGAATTTAGAGGAAGTGTACCCGAATATGCGTGGGGGAAAATTGCGAAGACATGTAGGGAACAATACCCTCAGTAAGCCCAACCAGGATTCGAGCCCCAATCTCCTTAGCATCAGTAATCCAATCAATTGGGAGAGTGACGTCTTAGACCATTCCAACACCGGAGCGGGTATCAATGCTATCCTTATGGGAGGAAATGATCCTCCTCCAGAGAGAGGAGAACCAATACTATTATTATAGGAGGAAGTGATCCTCCTCCAGTGAAATGAGGATACATGCTGTTCTTATGGGAGGAAATGATCCTCCTCCAGAGAGAGGAGAACCAATACTATTATTATAGGAGGAAGTGATCCTCCTCCAGTGAAATGAGGATACATGCTGTTCTTATGGGAGGAAATGATCCTCCTCCAGAGAGAGGAGAACCAATACTATTATTATAGGAGGAAGTGATCCTCCTCCAGTGAAATGAGGATACATGCTGTTCTTATGGGAGGAAATTATCCTCCTCCAGAGAGAGGAGAATCAATACTATTATTATAGGAGGAAGTGATCCTCCTCCAGTGAAATGAGGATACATGCTGTTCTTATGGGAGGAAATGATCCTCCTCCAGAGAGAGGAGAATCAATACTATTATTATAGGAGGAAGTGATCCTCCTCCAGTGAAATGAGGATACATGCTGTTCTTATGGGAGGAAATAATCCTCCTCCAGAGAGAGGAGAACCAATACTATTATTATAGGAGGAAGTGATCCTCCAGAGAAATGAGGCTACATGCTGTTCTTATGGGAGCAAGTGATCATCCTCCAGAAAGAGGAGGATAAATAATATTATTTTGTGATAAGGTGGTCCTCTTCCAAACAGAGGAGGATAAATGCTATTCTTGTGGGAGAAAGTGATGCTCCTCCAGAGAAATGAGGATACATGCTGTTCTTATGGGAGCGAGTGATCTTCCTCCAGAAAGAGGAAGATCATGCTATTCTTATGGGAGAAAGTGATCCTCCTTAAGAGAGTATAAGAATACTGTCAATATTTTGGGAGGAAGAGAACCAGAACTATCATTTCGTCCACTACTTGTATGACTCCATCCAACCAACATTTCCTCCAGAGTATTGCAATTCAGTTTGTAGCTTGTTGGTGGAAGAAAGAGATAAATAGTCAAAGCTTACGTCCAAAACTATAATATTCATACAAACAAAACTATCTCTGTATTGGCCGTAGTGTATATGGTACATTTTGTAACGCACTAGGCTACTCATATAACGTCTTGGACGAGAGATCATGCCTGTCCCTGTGTTGAGAAGATAGGGTGGCACTGTTTATCTGATGATTGTTTTTTGTACACATAGTTCCATTCCAATACTACCCCACGACACCTGTCAATGGTCTCGCCAACTATACCCGGGAAAAGGAGTGGCGGAGGGAACACTAACATGTATACTTATCACGTAGCATTAATATGTCACAATATAATTGTGTGTGTCTTTTTCATTTTTATGTGTCATAGTATGTGTCTGTTGCTTTGTTAACGTGTATGTGTATGTCTGTGAGATTGACATTGACTCTCTTTAGTCTTTACGTATGTTTGTTCTTAAATGGCAATCTATCAGAAGGTGTGGAGGTTAGTAAAAGAGTAAGAAGCCCGCTTTTAGCTTGCTTATAATCAATAAAACCTACGACTAAAAATTTTTGTTGTTTACAAACGATAAATTTTGAGGCTATAGCCAAAGAATGTTTGCAGCTACAATATCTATTACCCGCCTCGGTGACGTAGTTGGCTAACGCGCTTGTCGTGTTGAGCTCGACTGCCGAGGACGGGGAGATCGAGGTTCGAATCTCGGTCGGGTGAACTGGGGGGGAGGGGGTCCTAAATGGTTTTACACTCTCCCTCGACGCAAATGCGGGTTCACTTCCTTGAATTCAACCTTTCCGATCCTAATCCATTAACGTAATTAGTACTTAAGCGTATAACCCGAACGAGTAGTAGGACGCGGTGCTAAATAATAATAATAATAATAATAATAATAATAATAATAATAATAATAATAATAATAATAATAATAATAATAATAATAATAATAATAATAATAATAATAATAATAATAATAATAATAATAATACACTATCTATTAACGTGGGACCCGCCTCGGTGGCGTAGTTGGCTAACGCGCTTGTCGTGTTGTGCTCTACTCCTGAGGACGGGGAGATCGAGGTTCGAATCTCGGTCAGGTGAACTGGGACGGTTTTTCCTAAATGATTTCCACTCTCCCTCCACGCAAATGTGGGCTCATTTCCTCTAATTCAACCTTCCCAATTCCTAATCCATTGGCGTGATTAGTACTTAAAGCGTATAACCCGAACGGGTAGTAAGACGCGGTGCTAAATATAAATATATTAACGTGGGTGTGTAGGGGACATGATAAAGGGTGTTTTTACAGTTTTTTAAAACCAAAACTTTTTTTGAGTAAAGATTAATCAAATACTGCTCAAGTATTTAAAAATAAAAGTTTAAATTTTCTTCGAATGGTGATATCAACAACTGTTGAATATCTGTCATGAACATAGCTGCATTGCATTACAAACTTTTTAAATGAAGATAAAAAGCTGTTATTAATTTCCAGGACTCCCTTGATAGATGTTCAAGAAATGATTAAGTCATTATGTGAATAAAGATAAACGCTCTGTATCTACTGGAGCAATACTTGATTTATTTTAGCCAAAAGAGTTTTGATGTAAAAATTGCAAAAACACTGATGGGGATGGGGTGGAGTAGGATTAGGGGTTCAAACCCCTACCATTTAGAAATAAATTTACATTATTGTAAAACATTTTAATAGTGTAATAAAGAACAATTAAGTTTATTTGTAGTTTAATTCAATTTTTTGTAAATTGTACAATTTGTTTTAACTTAGCATAAAAATCATAGATATAAGATGTATTATAATAATAATATAGATACTATAATTTGATTTGTATATGAAAATATTTGTAATAGTGTTTACAAGTTATGGATGATGGATGATGGATGATGGATGATGGATGATTACATCATAACATTGTTTTAATGCAATTTGACTCAAAAGTTCACAATTTTTAATATGTATTAAACTTTTTAGACGTGTGTTATAATTTCAATGATTGTATCATATTTGTCTTTATAAGATATCGGTGACCTGGTGGTCTAGGGGTAAGGTATCAGACTTCTGTGCTGGCGGCCGGGGTTCGATCTTCGGTCCCGGCAAAGATTTATCTGATTTACAAACCCTTCCTTCACCTCTGACAAGACATCTTGTGAATGTGAGGAATGCCAGGCCTCCACCGTGGTTCGGATTCCACGTTAAACTGTAGGTCCTTCATTTCATCTCACTATCACCCTACCATTACACATTAGCGTAAGTGCGTATAACCCGAACGGGTAGTAAGACGCGGTGCTAATAATAATAATAATAATAATATAAGATATCATCACTTGTAATCATTATTAACAATCTTTCATATACAAATCAAATTATAGTGCCTGTATCATTATTATATTACATCTTATATCTATGTTTTTTATGCTAAGTTAAAACAAATTGTACAACTTTAACAAAAATTGAATTCTATTACAACTAAATTTACATTAGATAAAACAATAACAATACAATGAGACGAGAATAAAAACAGTTCCAGAAGCTATATTTGTAAGAGTCCTTAATAATTTCTTACCTTAAGTTTAATGTAAATAATAGACATTCTGGGACAAGCTGTTGTTATCTATGTGTCATCAATGTTTGAGTGCTGAGAGTGATTGGGTAATATTTGTATGTGCTTTCATATTTTATTGTCCCAATCAAATACAAATATTTAAATTATTATTTATTACTTAAGAAAACATCTAAATAATATCTTATATGTCAGTATAAATATATCACATATTAGGTTATTGTATTGTTAACTAATTAATTAGACCTATAATCGTAAAAAAATATTATTGACACCCCCCTTTACAAAAATCCTGCGTATGGCCCTGACATACCCTATTATATATTTAATGAAAGCCAATTGGTGTCTGTTGTCTATTCAGAGTTTTTCTCAAACTTCCCGATAAGGTAAAGGCTTAAACTTTGCGTACTTGGCACTTAAGTGTTATAGTTACCTCCAAAATAATTCTTAAAACTGAAAATATTTGCAGGGTGGTGGCCCTAGGGGGTACTTTGATTACATAGCTGGAGTTCTAGATATAGTTTTGGAATATGCCGAAACTTTATTAAAAATATCTAAAATTTGAAAGAAAAAAAAATCCCAAAGCCATATAGCCATAGACACCTCATGTTTTAACAAATAAAAAATAAAAAAACAACAGAGAACATACTTCTGGTGAAATCCAAAATTTTGCCTTTTGTAGACAGGCCTAACCCCTAGCTAGTGCTTAAGCCATTTTAGAATTATTTTATCAATATATCTTATGTTTACACTAGAGTGTTAAGAAAGAGGAAGCTAAGATATAGAGAAAATTTACCTGCATTTATGAGGATTAAGAGTGGGAAACCATTTAGGAAAAGTAAACTCAGTACAGGCGGCCAGGATTCAAACCCAAAACTCCTCATAGCTGAAATTCAATTTAATTATAAGATTTACATCTTGACCACCAATGCACTCAAGTAGTAAATTATATTTAATATTTTACATTTTTGATAAGAAAATATTTGTACCCTATTGATTAATAGATACTGGTTATAAAAATATGTTTTTGGAGATCTTACTCAACATTTTCATAGTTCTAAAAAACATGATTTATATGTTTATTGATATTTAATGATATTTAAATAAATACATTTTCCATCTCAAGTAGTTTTACAGTAATACAATATTTGAGATGGTCCCCAAAAATGTTATTTTAAGATAAAAGTTTGTTAATCCAGAAAAATAAAAGAAACAAGATTATGTGGATGGACTCAGCTCATAATCATACAATATGTTAATTTATTTTTTGTAGAGGATTTATGTACAAAAAATAAAATTCATTTGACCTTTGACATTGATTTGTGACTCTACCGGACATTTTCAAGCTTGGCAACATACTTGGTGATTATCTTGTCAGTTCAACAAAAACACTAAAGTGATATAAGGTTTCAGGCAGTAATAAAATAACTCAGCGCGTTCGTAAATCAAGAAATCTATAGATTTTATGTATATAAATAATCTGATATAGTATATCGAACAAATAAAACTCTATAACCTACCCTCAACTAATACCTGTCTCACTCTCAACATATCTATATAATATACTGTACATATACCATTTTAGAAAAGATCCTTTACTAATAGCTCTCTTTATATATAATATATGACTAACAAAACTTTAGAACCTACCGTTCACTTATAAAATTTAAACTTCGAATTTATCAACACCTGATACATTGTTATCAACTCACGAAAGTGTTTATGACATTCTCAAACTTTGTGACATGTTAACTTTGTCTCCTCTATAAACTTTATCATCTCATAAACTACCAACACAACTCAAACAATTTACTATATTTTTCTTTAAACATGAAAATAAACTTTTACTAGCGTTAATTACATTATTTTATATTTTATAGGTTATACTACACCTGAAATTGACCTATATTATGCATATATTTTATAAATGTATATGATTAAGCTAAATGTATATATGAAACTTTAGTTAAGTTTTGAATACCCAAATAACTTGTCAAGCTAAGTGAGGTATGATTGATTGATACGTGTGACAGGGTATGAGCTAGATGTCAGTTATCAGATATTTTCTAAATACATAATGGGTTTAAACAAGGAGCTTCTCTTTCCCCATTACTTTTTAATCTAACCTTAGAGTATTCTATTAGATAATTAGGTTAATGCAAGACCTTAAACGGTATATTGCAGCTATTAGGATATCAAATGATTTAACTTTATTAGGAAGCTGTTGAAAGAAATGCATACATTTTATTAGAAGATTGTAAGGAAATTGTGTTCTCAGCGTTCACTTCCAAAACTGAGTATATGATCACACAGAGAGCACAGATTGAGGACGATAATTTAGATATAACTGTGAACAAAAAATCATTTGAAATGGCTATAAGTTTAAATATTTGGGAACAATTTTAACTAGCGATGACGATATTAGAGTGTATATTAGGAAAATAATAGTTAGGCTAGTACTTTGTCAGTAAGTTGCTGACAAGGAATGTAAAACTAAGAATATACAAAACAATAATTTTACTAGTGTCTTATCTTACATGACGAAAACAAATTTAGGGTATTCGAAAGCAAGGCGCTTAGGAATATATTGGGCTCAAAAAGGGATGAAGATACTGGGGAGTAGAGGAGATTACCTATTGATGAGTTACATACCCTGTACTCATCACAAGACATTGCTAGAATAATTAAGTATAGTAGATTACTGTGGGCAGGATATGCAGCGTGAGTGTAAAAAATCTAAAACCGTATTCAGGGTACTGAATGGTAAACCTAAAGGGAAGAGACCATTGGTAAGACCTAGATGCAGATGGGAGGATAACATTAAAATGCATCTGAAATCAGGTTTAATGAATTTGAGTGGTTAGAACTAGCTCAAGATAGGCATAGGTGGCGTACTTAAGTACGTCAATGAACTCTCCGGTTCCTAGTGTCTTAGGGTAAGTAAGTAAGAGATTGACCTAGATTGCTAGAGATTGATTTGATTCAGACTAACTGCGTTAAGCGTGTTTTACAGAATGTGGGTTTCTCTCTTCTCTATATAAAATGGTTTAGTTTTTGATTATTCTAATTTTTGTATAACAAATAAAAGGTTCAAAGGCTCATCTAATTGCTTAGTAACATAATCGCCTAAACCTTAGATATATGTCTAAAAAAGTCTAACTTAAAATAATAATCTATTACTTTCTTTACTTCCAAGTTTGTGTTTTATTTTTGGTTTCATGCACTGATTGTACATTAAGACTCCTAATCTAATATAACTATAACCTGATAATCGTTAAAGATAGCCTTTATTTGTATAGCTAGTTTTTTGACAACATATATATTTATGATGATTTATTTTAATATTATAAGAAAAAATTTTATTCCTCCCAACTTTCTTCTCACATATTATTTATGTTGAGAGCTTTTTTTTTTTAAATTTATAAATGAAACTTTCATGCAAATTTCACTTCTAACACTTAGCATTATTTTGCTTTCAAAGTTAATAGCCTGGGTGCTCAAAGTAATAGCTATAAAAAGGCGCCTTTTTACTTCTCGTAATCCTATAAAATTTTCCGTCGAGGATTTATACTAGATCAGCGTGTATGAAACGTAGCGCCAAATATCTATCTCACGAATTTGATTTTTCTCATAAAATAAATATATATTTAAGTCATTTATTAAAAACAATTTTAGTCATTTTGGAACACTGGTGTTTTATGTGGTTTGAGGGATCGATATCCCTTTAGATCAGCTATAGCCTATAGCGTGTACAGCTAGTAGTTAAGAAACCATTCATTTCCTCACCATTAAAAAAAAGGTTAAAGTTGAGTTTGTTTCAGAGAAAACCTCCCCCAGTAACAATATGAAAATTGTATTTAAACTTAAATACTGACTGGTTGAAATGAATCAACTATGCATTCTACTCAAAGTTCAAACAATATATGAAGTACCCACTTCGGTGGCGTAGTTAGCTAACGCGCTAGTCGTGTTGAGCTCGACCGTCGAGGACGGGGAGATCAAGCTTCTAATCTCGGTCGGGTGAACTGGGGGTGGTTTTTCCTAAGTGATTTTACACTCTCCCTCCACGCAAATGCGGATTCACTTCCTCTAATTGAACCTTCCCAATTCCCTATCCATTAGCGTAATTAGTACTTAAAGCGTATAACCCGAACGGGTAGTAAGACGCAGTGATAAGTAATAACATGGAAAGTGTTTTTTTTTTTAAATACAAAAATACTTTTAAACCTAAAATTGAAAACATTTTACCATTTTATTATTGTTATTTTATATATATTAACCCACCTTGGTGGCGTAGTTGAGGACGGGGAGATCGAGTTTCGACTCTCGGTCGGGTGAACTGGGGGTGGTTTTTCCTAAATGGTTTTCCACTCTCCCTCCACGCAAATGCCGGTTCACTTCCTCTAATTCAACCTTTCCAATTCCTAATCCATTAGCGTAATTAGTACTTAAAGCGTATAACCCAAACGGGTAGTAAGACGTGGTGCTAAATAAAATATATATATTAATAATTTCTACTTAAAGTGACACATGCATATCCCATGACTTGACGTATGCATACGTGAAAGTAGATCTAATAACTTTTCTAGCTGTCAGCTAAGGCCATTACTATGAATATTGGACTTATTCATCCTAAAACTATACAGTATCGTTAATAGTCTAGAGAAAACTTTGGACTTTCATGTAAATTAGAACTTTAGTTTGCCCCAAAAGTCTACTTTTATGAAAACATACACTTTTGAAAATATTTCAATGTTAACAATAGTCTTAGAAGCTAGTTGAACCCAGGAAAGCAACACATATTACTGAAATAGCTTCAGACTTGGGCAATCTATAAAACCAGGATCAGTGACGATTAGTGGCTTTGTGAGATGGATAGCGATAATAGTATAGTATAGGGTTAGTTTATACATTATTTAAGTTACCTAAAAATAAAACCCTCATTAAACCAAACACATTTTCCTAGTATAAAGTATTTTAATATTTATCATAATTAAAAGCTTTACTCCTGTCTGGTATTGGATCAGGCCCTTATTTATCACCCATCATGATGATATGTAAAGAACAAATAGTAACTATTTTGCATATTTGGTTTTACATTATATCAGCAGACGATTGTAAATAGAGAGTTGGGGGAGGGATGACGATGATAAGATTGCATCCTAAAAGGTTCGACTGGATGCTACGTTTTACGAAAATATCACATGCGTGTTGATTGTGTTTAGCTTAGTTAGTAATATAATTATCTAATAGCCATCAGAATTTGGCTTCATACGAATTCGTCCCCATTGATATTGGTTCGGAAGATAGGTTTTCTGAGTTCGGCTCCATGTTGGTGTACTAAATTGGCCCCGGCTTTTATTTACTTGTTTATCTCTTTCACTATGAGTCATGCCCACAGACAAGATATACACCAGAACCACATCTCCTTGGAATATCTTGAGTCCTTCAACACGGGGATCGCAACGTGAAGGCCCAATTGTCAACATCGTTATCAAGCAGATATTTTTAAAAAAGTTCAGTAAATATGGTTTTATTAGAGAACAGACAAAAATTGCCTTCCAGTGTCACTAAACCACTTTTCACAAAGCTAGGTTCAGGTAGCAACCTCACTCACCCTCTCCTCATTTATGAACCCCCACTCCCACCCCTCTCCCCAAATGAGCGTTCTCAGACTGCAAATTACAAACAAAACTTAAAATAATATGGCCCTTTCTTTGGTCAAGAAAATGTTTACAAACTGTCTAAATGTAAATAATATTAAAATAACGTTGACTGGTTACGTGTCTGAAAAGGTTTGTTCATTGAAACGGGGTAAAGTGATGAGTTTGGGGGAGGGGACATAATGGCGGGATTTCTGGTAGCTGAACTTTTGTGTTTGACCCTCCACCATTTTACAACGAACCGTTTGAAAGCGAGTTGTTTCCCTTGGTGTTGCTATCACTGAGAACTCTGCGTCTAGCATTTCCCAATGCCCAAGGACTCAACGGGCTCAAGGATCATAGCGATTCTCCCGTAAGGCTGTATGTCTGGTGTATACCTTGTCTGCTGTCATGCCTCAGTCTGCAAACAACTGCTAGCTCTCAGTTTACAATGTGTGTTCTTGCGTGATGCATTGCGTCATGCTCAGCAAACGCGAGGAAACATTGAATATGGTGTCGGCTTTAAATTTAAATTTCACAAAGCTTTCGCGAATGATGTTGAAAGGTGGCGTTGCACAAAATATGTTTGTAAATATTTCATCAAGGTGGACAAAAAGCAGAACGTGATGGGCAGTATGGAGCAACACGATCATGTCAAAGATAATGAAATTGCACTGAGCAGAAAGAAATTTAGTAGCTCACTATTGATGATCCTTGCGAGAACTCCAGCAAGATCTCACATAGCGAGTTATTTAAAGTTGACGCATCTAACCTAACCTAACGCTGACATTACTAAATCTGTGTAAAATGGGAAAGCAAGTTTTATTGGTTGGTGGTGCCAAATTAGTACAGTCTATGAGGCTGAATTATTATTGTGGCTGATGCCGAAATAGTAGGGCTACTGATAAAGGGATTAATGGGGCTGAATTTATATTTTCCCCAGTTTTGCTGTTCATTTAAATGATGTGGCGTATATCACGGGGCATCTCGAGCTAGAATCCTGACTAGCTCAATGTACGACTTCATCGTTTTCGATACAAGTGTTGTGTTTTTTACATCACCGCTTCTTACTACCTGTTCGGGTTACACGCATATATGATAGTTACTCTAATGGGGTAGGGATGAGGAAGGAAGTATTTTAGAGGTAAAATACCGGAATTTACATGGAAGGAGATTGAAAAACCATTTAGAAAAACATCTTCAGTATAAATGACCCGGATTCGAAACTCGATCTCCACATCATCAGCAGGCCAGTCTAATATGAAAGTGACTCCTTAGACCATTTGGCCATTAACGCGGGCGATCATAGTTGTTAAGTACTGTTATAGCCACATCTAAATATATTGTTCCACTGAGCTATCCAGGAGTCGACCCATGCCAAAGATCCAAAGTTACATTCCCATGTCAAGGTGCCATTTCTCAATTTAAATACTAAAGGAAATTGATAAAACTAAAGAAAAAGGAAAAATAAACTACTAAGAATAAGAATAAATTTGATGAAGAAAGCCCACCTAGGGAAAGAGGAAAGATGTGGGAAGAATCCAATGCACAAAGGTGACATCTTCTTTCTTTCTTCTGTCTTCTATAGTAGAAGTAGTCACACACACATTTTAAACACAAATATAATAATATTTCGGCATTGTTGCCTTTATCAAACACAAAGAAGAAGAGAGTGATGCAGAATATATAGGCCTCACTACAGGTTCTCTCAGACAGCGAATGAACAATCATCGCTTTGACACAAACCACAAAGATCCGGACATGCCTGTACCCATCCATGCTAGTACCCACAACCAGGACTTTCAAACCTGCTACACCACCAAAATATTAAGAGCATTTCCCAAACAGTGCAACAGTTCTCAACTTAGACAATGGGAACTGGCCCACCAATGGCTCACCAAATCAATATTACCACCAGGCCTCAACAGAAGATAGTTTATTTCTATAATATTATTTTCCAAATTTAACATTATTATTATTATTATTATTATTATTATAATTATTATTTTCTCTTTTTTCTCTTGTCTATTATTATTATCATCATCATCAGTTTTCTATAAATATTAACCACAACCAAGGAATTTATTTCTACTCCCAAAAACAGTTGGCACAATTTGTTTCTAACAGTTTAATTCAAAATTCAAGATGGAGTAATCCATTGTTTGTGTCATTTACTCTCTTCTTCTTTGTGTTTGATAAAGGCAACAATGCCGAAATATTATTATATTTGTGTTTAAAATGTGTGTGTGACTACTTCTACTATAGAAGACAGAAGAAAGAACGAAGATGTCACCTTTGTGCATTGGATTCTTCCCACATCTTTCCTCTTTCCCTAGGTGGGCTTTCTTCATCAAATTTATTCTTATTCTTAGTAGTTTATTTTTCCTTTTTCTTTAGTTTTATCAATTTCCTTTATTATAAAATTATCTAGCCATTGGGCCACCTCATTTTTGAATCAATTTAAATACTATGATATTTAGATGCGGCTAGAAGCGTATCGTAATTAAGACATTTAACAACTTGGCTATTTAATCCATCATGATATGCGCATTCTTACAGTTGTCATTGTATATTGGCAGGACAAAGCCCTCCCGAGTCGAAGGTGGCTACTTCATCTGATAGCTCATGATATTAATTGATCAGTCATATGTAGCTGACGATTGCCACACGTCCATCAAAGACTCTGACTTAAAATATGACTTAAGGCTAAGTTGTAAGAACATTGCAGCACTAAGCCGGTCCCGAATTTGATTCCCGTATCTCTGTATGATTTTTAAATTTAAAGAATATATTAAGAATAACTATTGCCTTTATTTTTTTTATATTGAAAACTGAATTGGCGTGCTTGTCACACATCCAACCGGTCTGCTTGATTGTGGAAAACCAGGTTTGAAGTGATTGACTCACCTCCGTACTCGTTAACTTCTATACAGTGAGTGTTCGTTTTGCCTCGAGTCGCTGGATTGCTTGCTACTTCCGCGGCCCTCCGATTAACCACTTTGGTCTCAATAGAGTAGACTGCTGATGACGGGGAGATCAAGATTCTATGGGTTAGGTGGTTTTCCTTACATGGTTTTCCACTCTCCTTCCACTAAAATACTGGTACACTTCATCTAAATTCAATCTTACTCATCCCTAACACATTAGAGTAATAATTTTTACCTAAGCGTATAGCCCAAATGGGCAGTAAAACGAGGCTCTAAAAATAAATAAAAAATAATCGTTTCACCAATAAGCCATCTGCCCAGACACGATTTGACTTCTAAAAATAACTTTGCCAGGGTTTCGGCTACACTTAAAAAAAAAAAAAACAAGCGTAGCCAGTAGATGAGGTGAATCTTTTTTAGAAACCAGTACGTTTACAAATTCTTTTCACGTGAGGGCAATAAACAACATCAAAACTAATTTAATGTTTCACTGTCGATCAATCCCGCTATTATAAAGTGATAAAATGAGACCAAAATGTATTAATTTGAAAACGAGAGTTTTGGGAAGATCATTAATAAATATGCTACGTTACATAATCACAATTTAATTATTTATAACTTATTAATAGTTGTCAAATGGCAAATACTGGAATTCTAAGAAAATATTATGTAAGAATTCAAGCTGCCTACACAACATTTCCTTGTTTACTGGTCTATTGTTTATAATACTCTTTTATTTATGGTCAATTGTAAGATTTATGTTAAAAAATAATCTACAAGTTTCCAATATTTTCGGTTTATATTTTTATAAACAAAAATAAATAACAGTAGCCTAACTTTGTTGACAAGGTGTTCACAAAATAGAGTTGGATGTGCGGTTATTTAAAATATAACTGATTAGTGATTCTTAAAACTCCGTATTTTCTCAACGACCAAGCTTTTCTATAATATTGAAAGGGTATAAAAATATATGCACAGCGCACTATTAATCGCACCTTTTGTGTAGTCAATGCCAATGCTGTTAATAAAAGGAATATTAAAAAAGTTATGGTAAAGAGGTAAATGGAAGAAAACTAGTAGATATTCAGTAAAAACTGTAGCGAAGTTGAAAAAAAAAACTGACTGTTAGAAACATATTTACTTTATAAAGTTATAGACCCGGGGTTTTCAATTTAAATGTACCTCAGAACCATAAATGAATCCACGATTCAAGTTGCGGGACGCATCATTATCGGCTAATTTTAGTCATGTTATGCAAAAACGAAAACAAGTAATTAATGGTGAATCAAATAATAAGTAGTAATTTAAACAGGTTTGATTACATGCTAAACGAATTTTCCGAATAAGATATACTATCATTGATACGTCAGTATAATACAGTAGATGTAAAGAAGAAATTAAACTTAGGTACACATACAATCTTTAATGCGAGAATTGAGGTCAATCGGCTGCAATCATTGTTGCCAGTCTCAGGAGATGAAGCAGAGAAGAATATCTGTGGCTGAAGTTCTTTATAAACTTCACATAGGTATGTGATATCAAACATTAATGTCATTCTCCGTTAAAAATTCCGTAGGTATGTAAATTGTTCATCTGAGAGTAGTCAATAGAAATCTGGTACATTTTCTCATCTAGTCTGCAAGAATGCATCAGCTTGCAGATCACCAAGTTCAAGTTGGAAGTCAGCTTGTTGTTTTTCTTTGTCAATGCCAAAATGATTATTAAATATCAGGATGCTACCATTCAATATCTCACATTCTTTAATTGTGTTAAGTTCATCTATAATTTTTGTCTATTTTCATCATATTCTGAAAAATCTAGTATTTCATCATATTTAAACTCTTCTGCTAGTTTCCGGAAACTTGAAAAAATGGGCGTAGCTATATTTTTACAAAGAAATTTTTAAAGTTCTTAATTTATTATGAAACCCATTTATACTTCATATTTAATCTGAAACCAACTGGTTTCACCCATGGTTTTTATGTTGATTATTATTATTATTATTATTAGCACCGCGTCTTACTACCCGTTCGGGTTGTACACACTTACGCTAATGTGTAATGGTAGGGTGATTGTGAGATGAAATGGAGGACCTACAGTTTAACGTGGAATCCGAACTACGGTGGAGACCTGGCTTTCCCCACATTCACAAGATGTCTTGTCAGAGGTGAAGGAAGGGTTTGGTAATCAGATAAATCTGTGCCGGGACCGAGGATTGAGCCCCGGCCGCCAGCACATTTTATGTTGAGTTTAATGAGATGAGTGGTGATGTATGTGATCAATCTAATTGTTTGAGGACATTTTTACTATGAAGCTCTCCTTACAATTGTGTAGTATTTGGTGAATCAAACTGATTGAGGAATGCAGGTATATATTTTTATTATTACAAATAATCGCTCTAAGCACTTTTCTGCATTCAGCCACCTCACTTGGTTGTGAAGAAGAAAGTCGTCATATTCTACTTTCATTTCCATGAAAAGCATACATACAAATTATTCCTCTTTGGGGGAAAAAATCTTCTTTAAGTAAAACGTATACGTATCAACAGATGACTCACATCTGTTTGATCAGTACCTTCGTCAAGACAAAGCAAGAAATGGATAGATTTTTTTAACCAAGTCAAGAAATGATTTTTCTACTTGTTTTTCCATATAAATAATTCTTATTTGTGAAGTTTGGTTGGGAAGTGGCACTGATTCAATTTTCTGAGCTATGTTAGTATCTCCAAACGCCTCTGCCATTTCAACAGTACAGGCACGTTCAAGAGAAACGACGTAAGAAGTATACAAATCAAATGTTTGAATTTGTGATATTTTGATGAGCATACCTGTTTGCTGTTTAAGTTCCTTCCACAAATCTTCAATCAAAGCATTTTGAGATTCTCCTTCATGTTTTATACATTTCTTCGTTCATTGTTGAATAATGTATTCTTACATTTTACTCCACAGTCACTGATACGATTTGCATAAACACCAAACACTGAAATAGACCGTTATTACTCGTAATTAAATGATAACTTTCCCACCGTACCTTATAAGCTCTATTTTCACTCTTAATCTTATGGTTCTTTGAAATTGTACTCAATAATACATTTGCCACAATATAGAACACTAATCATAAACTCACAACACGGAGTTTTAAAGATAACGTATATCTCATGAGATGTGGTTCTTGCACACTCTGATAGATAACAGAAGGAGTGGAATGAAATAGGACTCGTGTGGATATAAAAGTTATAAAAATTTAGCGTAAGTAAGTCTATTATTGAATGAACATTGTAATTATATTGATTTAGATCACTCTAAATTATGTAAAGAGTCATGGATGAAGCCAATTTTTCTTTGAAGTAACATATGTAGAGTATCCTTTTATGATTCATCCATGAAGAAAAACGTGCATTTTAGAAATAATGGAAAAAGGATTTGACCATTAAAATATATTTTTATACCATTTTTCTTGTTAAAAGAACAACTACGCAGTATTTGGCAAAGACGCCAATTCCCTATACCAATAAAAAGCTAGCTTTCACAACACCTGTCACCAGGACTCTTTCTATTAGTTTGTTTTTACACTGTTGACGAAGGGAGAAAGATGCAAGGAGTAAGTCATATATAATCCGTTTGTGTGTATCAGCCAGGCACCCAAACATCCACACCAGGGATCCATCCACACGCAAAAGTCAATCAGAGCCACATACTGGCAGTCACAGTCTAACACAGTATAAAATAACTTACATTAATATCACAAGTGTGCATTGATATAAAGTATTTAATTGGAATATGTATAAGTAATTAACAGATGTCATTTAAATAAACCGTGTGTGAATAAACAGCCATCAACAGTTCTCTTTCTTACATTTAATTAATTACACCGTTCTAAAATAGTGCTCGTAGCTATAGAGAGCTGGTTAAATGGTATATTTTCCGTACAGTTTTGATAGGCGCTCGACCATGGAGCTATAGACAACCGAAACATCATCACAGCATTATTATATCTAGGAATTAATCCGTAGTGTTTCAATTGACGCCCAACGCGGGTCGATTTAATTCAATAGTGTTACAACATCAGTTAGGGATTTCATGGATTTTTCCCACGTGAATCAAATATTTGCGTTTTTTGGCTAAAAACCTCAATTTTTCCACAGTTTTTCTACAATTTTTCTACTTTTTAATGAACTTTAGGGGCCGCACAAAAAGGCATTGTTGGCTGCCAGTTGGAAACTACTATTATAGACAAAGCTAAAATCATTTAACCTTTATATAAATAAAATATTATTTTTGTGTGTTAACTTTATGATAGCATATACTTTGGCAGGGTTAATAAGTCTACATATTTAGTTACATTTTTATTTAGCAATAAAAATATTAGACTGGAAGTATGGAACATAACGCAGTCGGGAAATGCATGCTATTACTTGGTCAGAACATTGTTGACATCTCGCCTGCATTAAGGGAATGTAAAACTAAGAATATACAAAACAATAATTTAACCAGTTGTTCTCTATAGGTGTGAAACTTGGTATCTTACTTAATATGATGAAAATAGATTAAGAATTTTCGTACACAAGGTGCGTATGAAGATATTTAGTACAAAAAAGGATGAGGCTGCTTGGGAGTGGAGGAGGTTACACAATAGTGAGTTGCACGCCCTTTAACTTACTCGTCACAATACATTGTTTACATTGTTAGAATAATCAAGTCTCGTAAACTAAGGTGGACAGGATTCCAGTGTGAATGGGACAATATAGAACCATGTTCAGAGTGTTGACTGCTAAACCCAGTGGGAAGAGACCATTGGGAAGACCTAGATGCTGATGGGAGGGTAACATTATAATGGACCTGAAAGATATAGGGTGTAAAGGGGTGGACTAGATAGAACTAGCTCAATATAGGGGTAGGGTGTAATGAGGTTTACTGGCTAGAACTAGCTCAAGATAAGGATAGGTGGCCTACTTTTATATGTGTGCCAATGAACTTTGAGTTACTAATGTCATAGAGTAAGTAAGTAAGCTTTGTGGGAGCTTTCGTGCCTTAAGAACGAACTTGCGGGATTGATTCTAATATCCAAGACAAATAGTACCTTCAAGTAGCCATCATCAATTGGGGTCTAGCCAGCTTATGTTCGACAACAATAGTTTCTCATATTGCGTAGCCAGGTAAAACCTAATTTAATGTTGCTTTTGAACTAATCTTTGAAAAATGTTTCCTATTCAATTGCCACCTAGATGGAATAAAAGTGATTCCTTCTCTACTGGTGTAACCCTTTGTCCTCTTGAATGAGGTAATCCTTCATAATTTTTTTATTTGACAAAATATCCTGCCCTCCATATACTACTCTCTGAATAAAGCTGTATACAGAATGATTAAGTAAACAATGGCATATTCATTAATCAACACTTATTATTAAAAGCGAGACAAGTTAATTACTCACAGTGATAGTTCATTCACGGTAGTGCTTTGTGATGATATATTTCTGAAACTTTTTACATGAGGTTTTAAAATTAATATTCGTTCCGGATTATAAGCTGTTCACTTGTATTAGAATTTTATTTGTATTCTATTGTGTAGGTTTTAATTTACTGTCTCTTTTTTCTATCATGTTAATGATAACAGGTAATCAAGTTGAATCAATATATTAAAATTTAAAAAAGGTATTATAATGGGAGACATATATAGATAGGCCCTATATTCGGCACAAATTAAAAGTATTGTTTAAGAATAATATAATATGCGAATGTATTTTTAGAAAGACGAATTGGTTTAAAAAACTAAATTATATTGTTCCTTGAAAAATTGCAATATGGAATATAAATGGTGACTAATAATGCATATCTGTTTCCAAAATGTGGTTTTTAGCATGCCTTGTGCCTATGTCTATCGGTGTACTTCATCTAGATATTTTAATATATTTTCTTTATAGGCGATGTAATATTATGAAGAATGCACTGACGTAGGTTGATGGGCGTATTACAGTTGGGCTCAAGTATACCTTTTATGACCTGAGTTTAATAGGGTATCGTTAATCTCACATTACAGCTGGGCCACGTGTTCCTTCTAGGAATTGTAAATAAGGCGTACCCTAACTCAGCTCTAGCCGTTGTGGCGCTCCCTTTGCGATGGTTATAAATAACTTCTCAAACTGAGTGAAAAACAGCAAGTGATTGACTGTACGACACAACAAAATGCTAAGTTGGTCTAGCCTAAACTAGCTTAATCCCAAAAAGCCCTAACCTAATATATGGCAAACAGATTGGTGATGCCAAATTCATATCTACCAGCAGGTCTATTATTTTTTTATAATCCTCCTGGTCAGTGATCATAGCCCAACTAATCTTGAACTTTTGGGACAAGGGGTCTTGTGGCCCAAATGTTATCCGCGCCAAGGTTAATATTACTAAATTATAAACATAATAATAGTTAATGTTTATTCAAAAACACTTGAATTAAATTAATTTTTAAGCCTGTAGCGATAGCGATTAAAATTAATCTATTAAAAAAAGTAAGCATACAAAAAATTGAGTAGGCATAATTTTCCTGAGAACAAGATTGCACCCAGAAGTTTTCTAATTTCAGCCATGCGTATGTAGACACTTAAACGGTTTTGAATACTTTCCTTTTAAATAAGATATTTACAAATGTCTTTATCCTAATAATTATTTCACTGAATTTAAAACCACAAATATAAAACTAAAACTTTTTTATAATATATTATTTTCACAAAAAAATAAAAGTTTATTAAGATACCCACGTCGCTGGGTATACGTGCTAAGGCGTCAACCTCGTCTAGTCTTGTTTGTCGGTAATAGGAATGTCAGGGTTTAAATCCCAGCTGGGTGTAGTGAGTGTAGTTTTTTCTTATATGGTTTGCCATCATTCTCCCTGCAAATGAGGCTACATTTCTCACATTTTATCTTATTCATTATTTCCTCACTAGTTTGTACATGGACAGCCAGGATGGAAAGAAAAGTTCGTTGAACAGAAATTATGAAAATTATATGGTGATTTGGATTAAATTTCACTCATTAGCGTATTTATAACATAAATCCTGCTAAACAAAATTTCAAAATAAAGTCAAGCAATTGTATTTTCTTTTTGCTACCTTTTTTGAATTTCTTAATGTGAACTTTCTGAACTGGCTGTTAATAGCAGCTCATTATTTCCAAACTAACCTAATTACGAAATAGATATAACTTCCAATACTCTGGTCGTGGATTTATCACTATGAAAGGAGGAAGCTCCAATTTCACCTAAACAAAATTTCTCGACCATGTCGGAAATAAAGCTCAGTAACTCTCAATCAATAACGTCCAAGCTAAGATGTCTGCTTTATTTTATTTTCACACGTATAATCTTCCAGAACACAAACGGTTTTTGTATTCTTCATGTTTATAGGAATATAACACAAACAAATGCATGTGTGTACTTGTTATTTTGTGAATATTCTATTAATAAGAGTTACCTACGTCATGTATCTTGCTACTAAGCGAGTTTATTTTAGCACTGCCTCTTACTACCCGCCCGGACCGTACTCAAATATAATAATTACTCTAATATTATAAGGAGGGTAGAATTCAGAAGAAGTGTATCCGCAATTGCCTGGAGTAAGGGTGGAAAACCATTCAGGGAAAACCACCCATAGTACACCTAACCAAAATTTAACCCCGATTTCCCCGTCATCGCACTCCAGTCTATTGCGAGAGTGACACCTTAGAACATGTGGCCACCTAAGCGGGTAGTAAGCGAGTAATGTTAAGGAGAAAGCTAGTAAGTACTTTTTTTACATTCTAATTTATTTTTAATATATTATGATTCAAATTATGACTTATACTTACAAAATAAATAAGTGAATTATTAAAATGTTTTAAATTTCTAAGTAAAAAAACTGATAAATTATTATAACAAATTAAAGTATTTAATAATTAGATTATTTATTTTAATTATAATTTTTAAGTTCAACACATACAAATTTTAAATATTGAGATAATACACAAGGATACCATCTCAAGGCCGATTAACCAGGATATTAGAGATTACACTCTAAAGGAACTCATTTAAAAAGTGAGATGTTCTGCATTCTTTACTTGACAACAGCGAATTAGGGATCAATGAATTGTTTGTTTTTATTCATTTCAGGTTCAATATGTTCTGATTTTATTTTTATTTTTTAGAGATTTATCAAAATCGTTTAACTGATCTAAGTTCCATTGTTTTCAATTTAAGAATCCAGATTATCCCACTACGATGTGACGCCGGGCTACATCTGAATTACTTACTGTGCTGTCCAAGAGGTAAGACTTGATTACATTTGTATGTCTATAGTATAATTTAAATATTTCTTTGTCTGACGTCTTAGCTCAGTCAGTAGAGTGTCTGTGGAATGAGCTATGGGTTCCGGGTTTGATTCCTGGCATGTCTGAAAAATGTATCATTGGTGAAATGTAGGTTTCCTCTTACTCAGTAATGAACTAACGGCCCAAATGTTGTGTCTGCTCTAGATTTAAGTTAGTTTTTAAGTTGTGTGACGAAATAATCAGTAGATTCAGAAATTACACGTTAAATACCTGAAATCATTTTTAAATGATAAAAAAACACTTATTTTATGTAGTAAATATAACACTTTTACTAAAGTAAGTGGCAGATTTTAACAAAAAAACTAGCTCAAGATTGTATATTTAAATGTGTGCATGCCAAGATTCATAGGTCGTTTGGCACATCCTTCCACTCCCCCCCCCCCCCCCCACCTCCCCCCGAAAAATGACTCGTTTGGACCAATCTATACAGGACGTTAACCGGCCTTGGGGTATAATGGTCAGTGTCCCTTGGAGCTGACCTAAAGTTCTTGGGTTCGATTCCCGGCTGCGTATGGAGGGATTTTTTTTATAGACTTGAGCGCCCACCCCCTGGTTTACTGACAACATTTGAAGGATGATGGCTCCTCGTGACGCTGTGCTTAGGTAATATAAATGTGCATGCAAAATGTCTGCTGATGTTACTTCACTAGTTGTGTCATTTAAAAAATTACGCAATAAATGCACTAATGTTGTTATAAAAGCCAAGCTTGAATACACATCTCGCTTATTTGGAGTGAAAAATGGAATTGGTAGATGCTGGAGAAATCTCCGAGGCATGAGGATTGGTCAAAATAAACTTACTTATGCTACTGAGATAAGCCCAGACACATTTAATGAGCAATTTACAACCCTTTTGCAGCAGTTTAACCCATGTCCACAACTCTTTCCTGGTGCTAATTATTCAAACGATAACAGATTCTATCTTTCACCAGTGACAACTCAGGATGTAATTAAATCATTACGCAGAATTAAATCCAAGGCGATTGGGGTTGACGAAATTTTAATTAGCTTCCTCCTCTTAATTTTACCTTTTGTCATTACTCCAATAATCAATTTTTAACTTCTCACTTATAAATGGTGTCTTCCCTAATCTATGGAGGATGGCTTATGTTATCCCTGTACCCAAGATTAACAACTAGACTAGTGTTAGGGACTTCCATCCTATTCTAGTCTACTTACTCTATCTAAATCGCTCAAATATTTGGTGCACACACAAATGTTGTACTTCATAAACCAGCATGCTTTGCTAAAGAAGTTTCAATCTGATTTTCGTCCTATGTATATTACTGCATCGGCATTAATAAATGTAGTTCATAACATTTTTCTCGCTATTTATGGTAAGAATATTACTATACTCATTTTACTTGACTTCTTGCAGGCATTTAACTGTGCTAATCACAATATACTACTACGTAAATTGTTTGAGTCACATAGGTTTTCTTAGAGTGCTATGCAATGGATGATGTCTTATCTGATTGGTAGGCAGCAGAGTGTGAACGCCAATGGAAATTTCACCTCGAGGCTACCGGTTAGGACCGGTGTCCCCCAAGGCTCTATATTGTATATTGTTCTCATTATTTATTAATGTTTTACCTGACATAATCTCTCATTGTAGGTATCACCTTTACGCGGATGATATACAGATTTATATCTCTCCCGTCCATTGTAAATAGAAACGGCTATACATAAATTAAATACAGATCTTAAGCTATACATTACTGGTCCGAGCAAAATAACCTTTCTTTGAATCCAAAGAAATTAAATGTTATTTTTATTGGTTCCAGAATAATATTATCTAAATTTGATGGGTCAACTCTGCCTGACATTGAGCTCAACTCTGCATCCATATCCATTTCAGCTACCTTATTTAACTTAGGCCTTACTATTAATATTTAGCACCGCGTCTTACTGCCCATTTGGGTTATACGCTTTTAGTACTAATTACGCTAATGGATTAGGAATTGGGAAGGTTGAATTAGAGGAAGTGAACCCGCATTTGCGTGGAGAGAGAGTGGAAAACCATTTAGGAAAAACCACTCCCAGTTCACCCGACCAAGATTCGAACCTCGATCTCTTCGTCCTCAGCAGTCGAGCTCAACACGACAAGCGCGTTAGCCATCTACGCCACCGAGGCGGGTGCCTTACTATTAATGAAAACCTGACTTGGACTGACCATGTGACTGCTATATGTAAAAAAAAAAATTCACAATGCATACTTTAAAGAATAAAATAGCCAAGGCTGTTATTTATGCTTTTAGTGAGGATTACTCCATATAGATATCATTTTTAAATTTTCAGAATAACTTAAAGAGAGACTTATTATTATTAGCACCGCGTCTTACTACCCGTTCGGGTTGTACGCACTTACGCTAATGTGTAATGGTAGGGTGATTATGAGATGAAATGAAGGACCTACAGTTTAACGTGGAATCCGAACCACGGTAGCGGCCTGGCATTCCTCACATTCACAAGATGTCTTGACAGAGGTGAAGGAAGGGTTTGGTAATCAGATAAATCTGTGCCGGGACCGAGGATTGAACCCCGGCCGCCAGCACAGAAGTCTGACACCTTACCCCTAGACCACCAGGTCACCCTAAAGAGACTCAAGCGATTCTTACCAGTACATATCAAGTTGTTGGTGGTTCAGGGACTTGTTCTTCCTCATTTTTATTACTGTGATGTTGTGTTTAGCGACTTAATGGAAACTCTGGCCACTCGACTTCAGATGCTGCATAATGTGTATGTTCGATATATCTTTAATCTGAAATATCGGGATCGTGTTATTCCATACTTGCGGAAGCTCGGTTGGATGAGACTTGAACAAAGGTGTGAACTACATTCTCGTTTACTGGTGTACAAAGTTATACGACTGGCTCACCCAGCTACCAGGCCTCTCGATTTCAATTTCGTTAAGTACATGGTGGTCCCTGCACTCGCTCTCAGTCAGCTAGCTTGCTTTGTGATCCAATATGCAAAACTAATTTTTATTTAAAATCTTTCACTGCCTCATCTGCTTTAGCCTAGAACAATTCACCTGTAGACTTCACAGATGTGAATGGACCATCTGATTTTAGAAACAAACTCACCAATCACTATCTCTAGCGTGTGAACTGTGGTATACTGTTAAAACAAGTGATTGGTTTTGTGTATCTGGGCAGAATCCTATTTAAATATGAAAATATGAATGATGAAATACAGAGACGGGTGGATGTAGGATGCGGATGTATCTCGGAGAGTAGTTGGGTGTTTGTGGACTATTACAAAGAATGAAGTAGTATCGAGAAAGACAAAGAGGGGTAGGCCATGTAAGACGTAGTTAAATGTTTTAGATGAGTTTGTGGAAATGAGAAACACTAAGAGTTTTACGAATAAAAGAGCATGTGTGGGTGCGTGTTTGGTGTAAGAATGTTTACTAATTTTATCTTATTTTATCTCTCTGTCTCCACTACTGATTTAGAGATACTGTGTTCAAGTTGATTACTGTTTTGGTTATTGGTTTTTTACGTGTTTATATCTTTGCAATATTTTATAAGTTTTATTTTCATATGTTTATTTACCTCAACTACCTGTCTCTTGTGTTTTATTTAATGATAATAATTGATAAATGCAGTGCAATGTTAAACTGTAGACATGGTTAAATGTAAGAGAAGGCTCATGCCTTAATTTCACCATGTAAATAAAGACAATAATAATAATTCCTATGGTCATTAGGGTTTTATTAATTAAGCTTAAGTTAGTTTAAGCTCGTAATTGGCTTAACCACGTTATATTCACTATCATAATCCGCTCACCTCATCGGGACATGGAAAGAGTCACCACGAAAATGATGTATGATTAGTACATTCGGGTTTCCCCTGGGGAACGGTACATTATTACTAGAAAATCTTCCCGCAAACAGAACTATAGATTGATGTAATCCAGACACGCTTTTATAATTATAATAATAATAATAATAATTATTATTATTATTATTATTATGGGTTTCATGCCAGGTAGGGGTTGGATGGACCAGATATTTGCATTGCAACAATTGGTTGAGAAATGTATGGCAGTAAGGAAGAAAGTGTCTCGTGCATTTGTTGACCTGGCTAAAGCGTATGATCTGGTGAATAGGAGTATGTTAAGGCATCTTCAGCAATACTATGGTGTGGATGCATGGTTGGTTATTGAAATTATGGCAGTGTATTTATGGAGAAAAGCGTGCGTTAGGGTACATGGAGCTTTGAGTGAATGGTTTGGCATTGATAAGGGTGTTATACAAGGTTGTGTTATGTCTCCATAGTTTATTAATCTATTCATTGACTAGTGGATGATGAATGCTTGTGAGGAAGCGGATGGTGTACAATTATTGGACAATGTGAATGTAAGAGTTCTGCTATACGTAGATTCCGTCATATTAATGGTTGAGGAAGAAAGTTACTTACAGAATCCTTCAAATCGTTTGAATAATGTATTCACAGACAGAATGGATATTCGTACACTAAATGTCTCCAAAACTAGGGTGATAATTTTTGACAAGGACGGATCAGGAAATGATTGTCATCTTAGTATAAATGGAAAACTGTTAAAACAAGTGATTGATTTTGTGTATCTCCTATTTAAATATGAACATATGAATGATGAAATCGAGAGACGGGTGGATGCAAGATGCGAATGCATATCGGAGAGTAGTTTGGTGTTTGTGGACTATTACAAAGAATGAAGTATTATCGAAAAAGACAAATAGGGGTAGGCCATGTAAGACGTGGCTAAATGTTTTAGATGAGTTTGTAGAAATAAGAAACACTAAGAGTTTTAAGAATAAAAGAGCATGTGTGACTCGGTGTATGGATGTTGTTGAAGCCAAGGGAGTATGAAAGGATAGGAAAGCGTGGAGAAAATTAGTAATGCTGGATTAAGTACGGTGTGGTTTTATGATCTATATGCATTATTTTGTGCCTACCCTGTAAGGCAATGGCGTGATTAGGTATGTATGTATGTGTGTATGACAAGAGATAATTTACTCCTATTTACTATGTCCAATAAAATTCCAACCATTTAAAAATAATGCCTAAGTGATCACTTACCTTGAGTAACATCACTCCGCACGCCACTCGCACTTTACTGACTCACTTTAAATTTGTCCACACTCACCAATTTTGGTAGCTCCTTGCACCGGTCTTTCAACTGTTGGTGTCCTCTCCTTCTTTGGTATAGCTAGACTAAAGGTCCTGTAGTCGATGTCCCAGTTTCGAGATCGCAGTTCTGTCTATTGGATGTGAGTAGGTTGTTCCTCGTAGTCACCACTCTTTTGTTGTTCAACCGTCTCTTTCCGTATTCGTGTCTTAGTGGTTAAGAATTGCGTCTCACTATCTGATCTCCATTCCCGTTTGAATGAGAGTATCCATGTCACGGCACATCTTTGTTGACTCGCACCTTTATTTAAATTAAAATTAAATAGTATGACACTGATATCCTTACATTTAATATAATATGCATGGGTTCAGTATTATTATTTAAATATTAAAAATCAACTGAAATTTTTACTATCAATTTATTTTAGTTAATATTATGATTTATATTTAATATATGATACTTTCCAGTTAATACATTGTAATGATATTCATGATTCTGTGCCCCCCCAGCTAATACACACCTCTTCACCCTACCAGTCCTTTCTTCTGAATGTCCTGGTTCACACCTGCGCACATCCATCTATAAAGCTCCGCTACCTGGATTTATACTTAAGGTGCGGCAGAAGGGAGAGAAAGTGTTTTTACAGTTTTTATATCATTACATTTTGTTGTCCAAAATAAATCAAATATTTCTCCAGTAGCAACATAGAGCTTAGTTTTCTGCACATGCTAATATCAACAGATCTTGAATATATGTCAAGGGTGTCCTGGAATGTTGTCAAAAATTTTCTCTTTATTTAAAAAGTTTTGACAAAATTCCAGGACATCCTTGACAGATATTCAAGATCTGTTGATATTAGCATGTGCAGAAAACTAAACTCTATGTTGCTACTGGAGAAATATTTAATTTATTTTGGCCAAAAAAATTTAATGCTATAAAAAACTGTACAATTATTCGAGCTTCCTTCTGCCACACCTTAAAACCCTTGTGTGGCTTAAAGTCTGTTCACCTTAGGAATTGTTTTCTGAAAGGCCTTTTTCTCTACCAGAAATCTATTATATAGTAGGATATTGGTAGGATAAAAACCTTTCAGAGAGTAATTCCTACCGTGAATAGAGTATACCTGCACATTCCTCTTACTCTACCAGCCGTAAGTAATGGTCACCTTTTGCCAACCAATTAAAGTCGCCAGACTTCTGTTTTCTTTATTTTACAAATAATAAATTATAACTATACATATATAAACTTAAAAACTAGGTTAACCATCTTGATAACATTATTTATCTAATGTATACATAATATGAAACGTTCTTATTAAATTATAAATATTTATCATATTACCGGTACGTTATTTAAATAAAACTAGCTACTCAACCGTCAAGTTTATTTATCGGACAAGCAGCATAGTATTACAGTCTTGTGTTTTCTCTTCTCAAAACTGTAAAAAAAAAAATTATATCAAATGTCCAGATTTGGCCTTACCTTGTTTTTTCAGCGACCATCTGTTCAATGTTTATTATAAAAATAACTAGTCATGTTGTGGAGTGTAGTGATAAATGCGAGATATCAAATAATATATCAGTAAAATACAAAGGGTTAAATGGATTATATTCCAAAAAATTACTTCAATATATGTTTATGAAAAATAAGAATATATATTGAAACTATATTGGTTTGGATCAATCTAAAATATATAAAAAGTCATGGATGAAGGTAATTTTTCTTTAAAGTAACATATATAGAGTATCTTTTTATCATTCATCCATGAAGAAACACACGCTTCTCAGAAATATTGTGAAAAGGATTTCACCCCTAAAAAATATTTTTTATACCATATTTCCTGTTAAAAAAAACAACTCCGCAGTATTTGGCAAAAGACACCACTTCTCTATACCAATAAGAAGCTAGCCTTCAAAAACACCTGTCGCCATGACTCTTTCTATTAGTTAGTTTTTACACTGATGATGAGGGGAGAAAAATGCAAGGGGTATGTCATATATAAGCCGTTGGGCGTATGTTTAAGCACCCGCCCAAAGTCTCCAGACCACAGCCATACGCACAATACACGCACCTCCTCCCACACACTGGCAATCACAGTATAAAATAACTTTCATTAATATCACAAGTGTGCATTGATATAAAGTATTTCATTGGAGCATGTATAAGTAATTAGCAGATGTCATTTTAATATACCGTGTGTGAATAAACAGCCATCAAAAGTTCTCTTTGTTTAATTCAATCAATTATACCGTTCTAATTAGTGCTCGACCCTGGAGCTATAGACAGTTGGTTAAACGGTATCTTTTCCGTACAGTTTTGATAGGCGCTCGACCACGGAGCTATAGACAACCTAAAAATCATCACAGAATTATTATATCAAGGAATTAATCCATAGTGTTTCAATCGACGCCCGACGAGGTTCGATTTAATTCCATAGTGTTACAATATATTTTTATTTATTCATGAATAACTAAACACACACTATAAACATATATATGTTTATACTGTAACGGGCTTAACTGCTTTAGCCCCGTTCAAAAGTAGCGAATGAAAAAGAACGTATATTCTGTTAGTGCCTGCATATTATCAAAAGTAACAATAACAAACTAATGTTAAATGCCTCGCCCATAATATATGTCTCTGTTTACATACCTATTGCGCCGAGTCAACCTCAGAGTTCGGTGCCCCAGCTATTAACACAACACAGAAAGAAAGCGAGGAGAGCTCCGCTTTTGACCACGATTTCAAACCGACTAACTGCTTCATGGCGGCCTACGACCAGCGTGCCTCGACCGTCTAGAAGCTTCGGGAAGATCCCCTTAGCCTCCTAGAAGCTCCGGGAAGATCCCCCTTCCCTTCCTACGCACCAATTCACCACGTGGGCTCTGCCAACTATATATTCGCCTGCTTGCTTGAAGAATGGCAGAACACGTCAGAAGACGATTGGGAAACCTCCACCACGCTAACAGGCCACGCGTTTACATCTGGTCTACGTAATCTACATAATCTACATCGGACCTGCGGTCAAGGGAAAATGGGTCCCTTGGACAGAAGGAAGTCGCAGGGCCAACCTAATTCAAGGGCTTGATCTCTCGAGTAAACTCCAAGTTTAAAACTCAACTGTTAGATTTAGTCTATGTCCTCGCAGGATAGTTAGTATAATTAATCATTAGAGATAGAGATGAGGAATATAACGTGTCTATTCTGAGACGCGGTTATGATATCATTGTATGACTAGTTATATAGGATAGGCTGAGAGTAGACTCTCCCTTATTAGGAAAGCAAGGTACTTATACACTTGCGGTGTAGCGCGCCTCTCGCACCCTAGAGACTGGTCCTTAATGGCCAGGCTCACGTTGGGATGTTTAATCCCACGGCACGTACTATGTGACCATAGGTGCCTTATTGTGGTAGCTTGCCAGGGCAGGCGATAGTTCTTGTTATATGGAGGCTACAAATTCAGGCCTAATTGGGTTTACAAGTCATGGCCTATATTTGAGTTGGGTAGTTAACCAATGGGTCGCATGTTCTATCCATGATTGGACCGTGGTTGATTCTTAGATTTAATTTTGTAACTCTCTTTAAGAGTACACTGGACGTGAGCCACCTTTGCCCCTCGGGTGCGGTTGCAGCAGTCATTAGTTTCTTATTTAAGTAAGGTTGTACTGGTTACCCTTCAGGTGCTCAACCAGTGGGACGCGTCCCTTCCAGGACTATCCCGTATGTGTTGTATATTCAAGTACGTTGTTTTTACCCTGTGTAAAGGTTGTAGCTGTTGTGCAGGGGTCTCTATTATAACAGAACTAGAACTTGCCTGATGTACGAACTAATCTTGCCTACGCGGCCAACTTACCTAGTTTATAGTATTGTTTATTACGTAGCTTTGTAGTCTGCGTTGTTATTTGGGCGTTTCTCGCCCCCAGTTGGCCTAGACTTAGGCAATGCTGCCACTTATCATAGTAAGTTATATATGACAAAGTACTTGCTGAGATTTAGTGCTATATGTTTATATGTCCTTTGGTCTTGTATATTAATCATTAAATTGCATTATCTCCAACCTTCTCTTGTTTTCATCATTTGTAAAAACTCACCTGTTTGTGCACCCCCCCCCCACCCCAGTGCAATACACATATACATGTTTGTGTTTTCCGTGATTCGCTTCTTACTATTCATCCGGCCTGTCCGTATTAACGAAAAAGGTAGGATTTAGAGGAAATATACCAACATTGCCTTAGAGGTAGTTTAGGAGCACATCTAGGAAAAGCCACCCCAGTGTACCCGGTCTTATTCAAGCTTAGATCTCTACGGTTCTGGCAAACAAGGACATATAAGATGGACGCCTTTGTCAGCGTGCCCATTGGTTCATGTTAATTTTTTTAAATTAACTAAAAAAAACCAAGAAAATGAACAACCTGCTTTGGTGGCCGCATGGTCTAAGGCGTCACTCTCACAATAGACTAGCCTCCCGATGACGGGGAAATTGGGGCTCAAATACCAGTCGGATGTACTAAGGGTGGTTTTCCCTAAGTTGTTTTCCACTATACCTCCACGCAAGTGAGGTTACACTTCCTATAAATTTAATTTTCCTCATACTTAACTCATTATCTTAATTAGTACATAGCAAATGCATTTAATTTGAATAGTTAGTAAGACGCGGTGCTAAAAACAACATGGAAATTCTCGGATATCTAAAGCGCATTTTATAAACTAATTTCACAACCACAACTTACTGATGATTCAAAATAAACGTGGGCAATGATTACATACTACTCAAACAATGTTTGACGTGTCATGCATGAATACGTGAACGTGGGAGGGCAATGCTCTACCTTCATTATCTCCCTCCTCTACAGATGGGCAAACGGGCGAGTAGCACCGTGGACTAATTAAAAAAAAATGCAATCTTCATTTATGCTCAGCAAAAATAACTCACAGGCTTAGATGTCCACTTTTACGTTCTGATATTAAGAGAAATAATTGTAATCGAGGAAAAAATATATCATATATTATGATTAATATTTACATTTTATGTGAACCTGTACAAAAAAAAATAGGATTTTACAATTCTGTCTGTCCCCATTTATGTCCGTTTATCGGTCTGTCTGTCCCTTGTCACGGATCAAAAACTGTTGAATGGATTTTGTTTAGATTTGATATTTAGATTTTATAGGATTTTTTAATATATTTTAACCTAGTCTTCAAATTAAGGGTAGCTAGTTTATTGATAAGTGATTTTTTATTTCCAAAATTTTCAAAAGTGACTCTAATGATTTTGTTTATCATGCAAATCAAGGATTTTTTCGAAATGACAAATAGAATTGTATAGTTGGTTTTAGGGCACCAATTCGTTGAAGGGTAGTTTATTGATGGGAAACTTTTCAGAATATTTCAAAAGTGGCTCTAACGATTATTTTTAAAAAGTACAGTACATATATGGAATGTGTGCTATGAAAAATAACACTGTATAATTGTTTAGAGGGTAGAAACTAATTTATGGGTAACTTACTGATTTTTAAAAAGTATTAATTAAAAAAAATTGCTTCAATAATTTGGTAAAATGGATATCTTGGAAATGGTTGACATGAAAATTAACCATGTATATTGTTTAAGTGATTAAAATTAGTTTATGGCTAGTTTACTGATTTTTAAAATGCTTCAAATGTATTAAAAATGACTAATTTGGGACCCAAAACATCCGCATCATTACAATAAAGTGCAAAAATAATAAGCATTACTTTTTTTCTAACTCGAATGATGAATGAAAATGTACTGTACGAGGTTGGTGCTGTTTGCAGAGATGTGCCCATTGCTACAGAAGAAATAGAACTGAACAGTAAATTTCGATTCTTATTGCAATCCAAATCCTCTGTTTTAATATGGAAACGCAATGGTGATAAGAGAAAAAAATCAGTGTTGTACCGTATTTTGTCTGGATGATTGATACGCATTGGTGACAAGATACGCGGATACCCAAACAATAGGATATCTGCCTTAAGGTGTCACACTCGCAGTATACTGGACCCTCGATGACGGGGAGATTGGGGTTCAAATCCGATTCGGGTGTACTGAGGGTGGTTTTTACTAAATAGTTTTCCACTCTCCCTCGAGGCAAATGTGGATTTAACCATCACCATCCCTTGCACATTAGCGCAATTAGTTGTAATGTAATTGATTTGCCCCTAAAAAGTATGTGAAAGCATTGACAATAATATCGTCCTAATTTTATAAACATATCTTATTTCATTTAAATTATGTAGTATATTAAATGGCGCTTAAAGCACTTCTTCTTCTAAGAAGGCAAAAGCCACTGAACAGTGACGTCACGCACGTGACATTAGTAAAGTCATGTTGACAATATATATTTTTCAAATTATAACTTCCTCTTCTCGAAGGTTCGAAGAGAGATTTTAAAATGTAACTTGAGTCATTTTCCGGCTCTCGAACCTCCCAGTAAAACCGAGATGTTTTTGTCTTGTATTTTGTTTTTCTAAACTAAACCTTCTCGAAGCTTCCATGTGCAAGGAATATATACAAGGGATGGTGCAACATAAAGGCAGTGTTCAGTAGGGAGTGGTCAGTTGGGAGTTGGGAGTTTGGCGTCTAGCAACACCTGTCCGCGCTAGCCCGCGTATAGTTCAACATGATCTATTTTCGCATTAATTAAACTAATTCAGCAATAAAAAACATATCAAAATGAAAAGTGTAGTAATCATAATTCTTCAATAGGCGCCCATCGCGGTAACGTAATTCCAGAACGTTACAATTGGCTTCCCAACTTAGGGGCACGAATTATCTCCCCGAGATACAGCACAATATACCTTCCCGAGATACAGCACGAGATACAGCACGAATTACCTCCCCGAGATACAGCACAAGATACAGCACGAATTATCTCCCCGAGATACAGCACAATACAATATACCTCCCCGAGATACAGCACGAGATACAGCACGAGATACCTCCCCGAGATCGCCACGAAATACCTCCCCGAGGTAAGCAGTAGAAGACAACGCCGAAGACCGAGATAAGCAGTAAGCAACGCCGAGGACCGGGATAAGCAGTAAGCAACGCCGAGGACCAAGATAAGCAGTAAGCAACGCCGAGGACCAAGATAAGCAGTAAGCAACGCCGAGATAAAGCTGGAAGCAACGCCGAGGACCAAGATAAGCAGTAAGCAGCGTCGAGGACCGAGAGAAGCAGCTTACCATCACCAAAGGAGACAAGGGGTGGAGACGAGTCTAAAGAAGATCACAGATAAGTCATTAACAGAAACTTAAATTAAATAGTGAAAAATATATTTATGTCATTTGTGCATTTTGGGGGTGGAACAGTATAAATTTTTTTATGATTTAAATTAAGGGAACAATAATTAAAAAATGGCAGATTCAAATGATAACAGTGACGCTAGTAGCTATTCTGAAGAGGTAGCTGAAAATAGACCTAGGAATCAGTTAGGTCTAGAACAATCAGATGAGGAAATAAGGGAAAGTGAACAGGACAATGGAGAGTCATTTGCAGAGGGAGAGAGAGAAGGAGATAGGACAGAAAAAGAAAGAAATGTTATAGTAGATGAGGAAGAAAGAGAAAAGAATAGGGAACAAAAAATGGAGCAACCAGTAGTAGATTTAACCCAAATTATGATAATGTTACAACAAATGGTAGCGAGTAATGAGGAAACTAGACAGGAAATAAAAAAAAGTAGCCAGGAAACTAAACAAGAAATAATAGATGCAACTAATCAAAAAATAGATAAAAGTAGCCAGGAAACTAAACAGGAAATAGATACATGTAGACACGAAATTAATCAAATAATATATGCAAATACCCAGGCAATTTATCAGAAAATAGATACAAATCAGACTAAACTTGAACAAATCAATAAAGAACTAAGTGCTAAAATAGAGTTAAGTAAGGAGGTTTGTGATCAGAGATTTGGTTATGTAGAGCAAAAAATAGACCAATTAGAGACAGTTCATCAAAACTTAGCAGTACAGCTAAATAAGGTAGACACCAAAGTCATAGAACAGGAAAAAGTAAAACAGATTTTGATTGAAAAGCATGAAAACCTAAGGAAAGGACAGTTCAAGTTAATGGAACAGATTTCAGCTAATAAAAATAAAATAGAAACAATAGAACTAGAATCAGTGAAAGGGTTAAAGGAAGTAGAAATTAAAGTTGGGAATCTGGACCTTCAGGTAGAACACAATGAAAAGGAAATAAATGAGGTAAAATCAGTACTTGATTCTCAGCAAGACACAAATAAAATTTTAATTAAAGAACAGATAGATGGGATCGTAAATAAGGCAGTAGAAAAGCTAGATAAAAAACTAACCAATTTTGTTGTTGAAAATCAAACAAATCTAGGGGAATCTAGTAACTTACACGATACTACCAACTTATTTGCTAAGGGACTAGGAGAAACGTCATTAGCACTTATTCCAAAATTTAAAGGAAAGAGAGGAAACATTTCAGCAGTACAATATATAAATAAAGTAGAAAGAGTATTTAAAGGAGAAAGAATAAATGAAAAAGTCAAAATAGAGATATTTTTATCAGGCCTAGAAGATGAGGCGAAATCCTGGACAGATAATATAGAGAGTGAATGGGAGACATACGAGCAGGCTAGGGAAATATTTTTGGAAAAATATTGGTCTCAAAATATGCAGGATGATTTTCTACAATTAATTTTTAATGGAAAATATAACGACAAGGATGGTACTATGAGTGAATATTTCAATAAATTTGTAACACAGGCGAAATATTTGCGATACCCAGTAGTAGAGGATAGATTGATAGGTCTTCTAATGAATCATTTTCCAACTCCAGTACAAGACGTTCTCATTAGTATAAATAAACAGAACATCAAAGAAGTAGAGAGAGTATTAATGGCATTTGATGATAGATATCAAAGAAACAAAGAAATCAATGATCAGACAAACAAATATAATATTGATAGGCATAGGCAATCAACAAACCCTCAAATCAAAGAAATTAATAATGGACAAGATAGGCAGAGATATCAAAATAATTATCCAATACCAGAGCAAAATAGAAAATATCCACATCCTAGAATAGAATATCGACAGGATAGGAACCAAGGACCTTCGAGGCAAATTATTTCGAGTGATCGACAAATTAATAGAAATAACAATACAGGTAACCCCAGATTCACAACCAATCAAGTACATCAACCTCCAAATTTTAATTATGTACCACCATTTTCAGGGACATCATATTTAAATGAGTACGACTCACAAAAAATATTTGATCCAGGAGGCAATTAAATAAACTTTAAATTTCGGATTATATAAATGTAAACAATTTGCAGTTTAACTATAGATTTAAATTTTAAATAAGTAAAATAAGGGTAACTATAATCATTTAGTCGTAGTAAGAAAAGTTTAAAATAGAAATTTAAGTAAATTTAAAAAGCACAAATTCAGCGACGTAAAAGTAATATTTCCTGTGCAAGAGAAGGTTGTGCGTACTTGTAGAAATTGTAAAATAAACAATTATAAGTAGCAACAAGCAAGGTTAGAAATAGGTCATCAAACTAAATTACATCTTGCGGTAAAAATATTAAAAGATACAGCAGAGAAACGAACCCGGTACCATGATAAAAAGATTCTTAAACCTATTGAATACGTAAATGGCCAGTTAGTTCTTGTAAAAAATCATCAGTTATCATCAGATTTGAATAAGGAAGTAAAAAAGTTATTTTTACTATATGAAGGACCATATCAGGTAAAATATCAAATAGGTCAAAATGTATACTTAATTCAAAACCCTGAGACTCTTAAGACTAGAGGTGTTTTTAATGTCACAGAATTAAAACCCTATTATAGCAAGACAGATATCTAAACATTTTTCAGCTACATTAATTATAAAGGATAGGAACAGGATTTTATTTACATAATTAAATAGTAAAATGACTATGCAAGAGTTCGAACCTGGATCTGTAGCACAATAACTAGCAAAAATACATGTTGAAAGAGTCACCTCTTTCTGAGGAGATACGCAGTGGTTAAAATATACTGCGTACTTACTTAGTACCACAAACAAGCAACTGTAAACAACTCTGCAACTGCGTGTTATTTTGAAATAAGTAAGGAGGGTGACACACCTCAAAATGAAATTGTAAAGAAACCATAAACGACCAAACATGAAAAGTGAGACTACTTTTAGTTTCTGAAAAGGAAGTTAAACCTTCTTTTGTAAAAATTGAGAGGGTTGTAAAACAAATTCTATACATTCATTCCTACGTCGCACTTAATACAGGTGGTCGGTCATCTATTGTCATTCCTACCTCGCAAAGCTAAGACGACAACACAAACTGAATTTGGCCACGAAAGATAAAATCACTTATTTTTATTAGTTCAATAAGTCAGAGTCAAACCCGGTACATTAAGTATAAAATCTATAAGTATAAAAATATAAATTCTTATCAATTTAGATTAATAACATTTGGACTTAGCATAATTTTAGAAAGTTGTATAAATCAAAATAGGAGAACAGATAAGGAGGAGGCATGGACCCTTAGAAGCATGCAAGGGATAACATCAGATAGAAGGTTAGGTGAGGGCATGGATTAGTTTGTCAGCTGGAGGTGCGTGGAACCCTTAAAGCACGCAAGGAGAGATTAGGATCTAAGTATATTCTAAGAGTAGGTCATAATTTTTGTTAATTGTAAACCATTGTTTAAGTAATAATTAGAGATAAAAATATAAATTTTAATTTTAACAAGAAGTTATATAATTTTAGTTTATGAGAAAGTTAGGAAGTTTTATTAATTAATAGACAATCTTGGAAATCTGAATAAATATATTATTTCATCAATGATGCATTTTTTTATAATCAAGATAAGGATTTTAATATTTATGTGGGGGGTTATTTTAATTCAATTAATTAAATGGCAATAAATTCAACGATTTTGATTCAGATATTAAAGAAATCACAGAGTAGGCTGATAAGCTGAAGAGTAAGATCTAAGATATCTAGAGAAATTAATTTAGATATGCACTTGAGTGCTTATTACAGTATGTTAAGGTGAGTGGAAATAAGAGGCCAGTAGAGTCTTGTTTAAAAGCATTTTTTCAGATAGTGGAGTTGAGGTCTTTTCATTGAGGTATATAGGTGGAGAAAGTGGAGTTGAGGTTTTTTCAGATATGGTCTTAGCTATGGGCAAGCCATGATCTAGATTAATTAATCGTCGTTATGAGTTTAAGGATGGCCCGAGGGCATCTAGCAGCGTTGAGGAGAATTGAGTGAGGAAGTTGAGGTGTATTAAGCCATGGACTTAGATGTAGTAAGCCATGATGAATAATTTCATTTTTTTTATATAAGTGGTGAGTCAAAAGGATCACCAAGTTCAGGTAACAGGTATTCACAAACATAGAGCTAGTACAACGCAACAAAGAGTCAGTTATAATAAATGAGGCAAGGCCTAAGCTTTCCACTAAATAATATGCGATAAATATCCAATGGTTAATTCTGGATTAAAATTTAAAGATATTGAGGAGATTGTTAATAAGTTTAAAAGGATATTCTGTGATTACGTGATGTAATAATGCTAATGTATTAACAAGGATGAGAGCTAATTAGGGTGTTAGACCTAATTAGGCTACTATAAAAGATTTTATTATAATTTCATTTTTTATGCCTAAGGCAAATAGGCAATAGTCAAAAGATTGTAATCAATTGAGAAAGATGCAGTTAAAGATTTTTTCAGTAATGAGAAATTCATTATTCAATTAAGAAGGGGAAAAAATAATTTTAAATATTTTATGATTCCAAGATTATCGTCTATATATTTCAAGTATTTTAAATTTGTTTTGAGTTTAGGTATTCTCATAAATAAAGATTTTGGTAAGGTGATTCAGATGTTCTGTTATTATCCTTTCTCTGTCCGAAACAATGTAATTATATATTTTTTAAGTAATTGAGTTTATTTTGTAAATTCTTTTTGTGTTTTTAAGCTTATTATTTTGTAAATGTAATTTAAGTGAAGGCTCATATAGCGAATTTGGCCGTCAGGCTTTTAAGAGTATAATAATGGCTCATATAGCGAATTTGGCCGTCAGGTTTTTAAGGGTATGTGTAGCATTAAGAGTGTTTGTTAAGTATGTTAATATAATAATAGTAAAAGTGGATCCGTGAAGGATCATTGAAATGAATAAAAAGTGCAACGAAGTGTTTAAACCAATAAATGATTAAAAGACACTTTGATTAGTGACAATTATATCCAATTTTTTTATTAACAATTTAATGTATTTTAATCAATCTTAAGGACGTTATAGCAACGATTTTTTTTTTAAATAAAAAAATAAAAAACTTTGATTAGTAATAATTAAATTCAAATCTTTATATTAAATCCAAATTTTTATATAATTAACTTAGATTATTTTATTTCAATTAATTGTAATTATACTTAACAATTTTATATCTTGATATTTGATTTATCTAATTTCAACTTTTGATTAACATTTTATATTTTAATGTTTGATTTATATAACTTCAATATATATATATATTTTCATGTAAACTTACAGTCGGAGAACACCACTTCAAATATTATCATTCAAGAACAACATTATACAGAGTGTTCCAAATTATTGGAATTTATCTAATTTGTGAAATGTTATACAGGATGTTTCAAAATATTGTTATTTGTGAAATTTTATACAGGGTGTGCGAAAAATGATCATGTCGTCTTTTATTTTTTTTTAGCAAAGCGTATCAAAAAGTATACGACTAAGTCTCGTACTTTCAGATACACTTTGGGGGGTATTGTAATGTAATTGATTTGCCCCTAAAAAGTATGTGAAAGCATTGACAATAATATCGTCCTAATTTTATAAACATATCTTATTTCATTTAAATTATGTAGTATATTAAATGGCGCTTAAAGCACTTCTTCTTCTAAGAAGGCAAAAGCCACTGAACAGTGACGTCACGCACGTGACATTAGTAAAGTCATGTTGACAATATATATTTTTCAAATTATAACTTCCTCTTCTCGAAGGTTCGAAGAGAGATTTTAAAATGTAACTTGAGTCATTTTCCGGCTCTCGAACCTCCCAGTAAAACCGAGATGTTTTTGTCTTGTATTTTGTTTTTCTAAACTAAACCTTCTCGAAGCTTCCATGTGCAAGGAATATATACAAGGGATGGTGCAACATAAAGGCAGTGTTCAGTAGGGAGTGGTCAGTTGGGAGTTGGGAGTTTGGCGTCTAGCAACACCTGTCCGCGCTAGCCCGCGTATAGTTCAACATGATCTATTTTCGCATTAATTAAACTAATTCAGCAATAAAAAACATATCAAAATGAAAAGTGTAGTAATCATAATTCTTCAATAGGCGCCCATCGCGGTAACGTAATTCCAGAACGTTACATAGTTCGTATGAGTATAGCCTTAACGGGTAGTTAGACGCGATTACAAATAAAAAACTGTTTGAAATATGTCATAGTTGTAAGATGTATCCGTAGCACAAACATGAATGTTCGTGAAGATCTTACATGAGTTCGTTTGAAAGTATTGGGTGCGTTTGAGTCAAAATTCATACTATTGACTCTAGGTAGACTCTAGTGAGTCAGACTGATACATATAAAAGAAAGACCTTTAAAAATAGAGAATAATTTAATATATTCAATCAAATATTTAGGGCTAACTTTTTCCATTTAAAGGAACTCCTACCAATATTTTTGTATAATATATATATTTTTTCTTTTCACTTAATTTTTAAACTTTTTACTTATTTTTTCTTATATCTGACTACCGGCATTGTTATATATTGTTCAGAGCCCCTTGCTGCTGACTTAGAGGTCCTGGACTAGATTCTCGGTTGGTACCGGGGGATTTTTCTCGAAAAAGGAATAACCCATGGTCACCAGAATTTGGTTGGTTTCATCTGGACATGGAAGGAGCCGCCAATTAATAAAGGGTGTATGATTAGTATATTCAGGCGTCCCCTAAGAAGTGGCGGCTCGTATATAGGCACTGCGGAACTGCAGCACCCCCTATTTCCACTTGATATTATCGATAACATTTAGTATAATGAGTCCTTTTTTCTTTAATTCTTTCTTTATTTTTGTAGTACAATACATATTTCTTAAGCTTAATGTCAGTACTTCAGTAGCCATCCCCCAGTTTATGAAAAAGATACAAAAATCTTTGAATGAAACTGTGCGCTTCACAGTGCCAGCGACGTGGTGTTTGACTGTTGTGCGCATGCGCACATAGGAGGGGAGTGAGGAGGAAGGTGGGACTGCCAGGTAGAGAGAGCACTGTTGCTCTCGCAGTGCCAGCTCTGGCGTGATGGTGGAAGGAATTTTTTTTTACTCAGCATGTTTTGTGCTTAAAACACGTGTACCATATTCTTGAATGTGATAAAGTGTAGAATAGTGTAGAATTAGATTATTATTCTGCTTCCGGCTATTCTATTTGATTAATTTTTTTTTCGGTTCTTGGGTGACCTGGTGGTCTAGGGTGTCAGACTTTTATGCTGGCAGCCGGGGTTCAATCCTCGGTCCCGGCAAAGATTTATCTGATTACCAAACCCTTCCTTCACCTCTGACAAGACATCTTGTGAATGTGAGGAATGCCAGGTCTCCACCGTGGTTCGGATTCCACGTTAAACTGTAGGTCCTTAATTTCATCTCACAATCACCCTACCATTACACATTAGCGTAAGTGCGTACAACCCGAACGGGTAGTAAGACGCGGTGCTAATAATATATTTTTCGGTTATTTTATTTAACAGAAAGACTAAATGTTCTTGCAGTACTTTCAATGGAGAAAAATTTCCTCAATTTTCATCCAGAGATCAAGGAGAAAATTATTGAACTTTTTGCGCAAATAAAACAAGAAGAATGGATTTCATTTTTAAATGAATAGATCAAGCTTGAACTGTAACAATTTAAGTTAAAGTAAGTAAAATTTCTTTTTTTTGTAAGATTTTATCATGTTCCTAAATAAATTTTCTTTTTATACATTTTTTTACCCCTTTTACACAATTTTAAAACAAAGGCTAAACATTTTCTGGAGCAGTACTCCCACTAATTTTAGCTACGAACCGCCACTGCCCCTAAGCAACGTTAAATTAGTACAGGCCAATCGTTCCGCAAACCAAGTTACATATTGATGTTGCCCAAACACGTCACTTTTATTTATTTTTGTATGATTAGAGTTAAAACAATATTTTTAATATTTTTCCAAATGGAATTGTTGAATTAATTTCCACACTACATATTCAATATTTTATTAAAATTCTTTATAAAAATGAGTACAAATATTATGTCTGTAAACATCATACCTCCTTTAGACATTTAATTTACTGCCTCCTTTCTTAGTAATAACAAAGGTATTTGAGCTCTAAATCTATATCAAGGTCATAAGGGTACTTATCCGTCGAGCCTGCCTGGGATAGATATTCTACTCCTGATACTACCAAACCCAAGTCCCCTCTCCTTTTACGACCTTCTGGTGGTGGCTTCCCATCAAAATCCTTAGAGAGTCTTAAACATTTCGCACATAAATACACAGCCCCTCAAGTCACACGAATCTGAAATATATATTATTTTATCATTAATAAAATATTGATTTCAAAATTAAAATCTGAGCTATGGCTAAAACTTATCTTTGTGCTGTCTTTTACCTTGTATCCATACATACAAATAAAAAAATAAATAAAATAAACAACTCGTTTAGGAGATAGGGAAGTCTGTTTCACACAGTATATGTATTCAAATATAGAACATTATAAAAGACTGACATTAGTTCCTACACAGAAATTAATATTCTTTGAAATTATTTAATCATAAAAAACTTACGTCTATTGGCTTATTACCACCAAAGGTCGAAATCGAATATAATATGACACCTATTCACTTGCAAAATACTGTCGTTGGAATATGAAAAGAAGATTTATTTAAATATTACTACACTGCATTAAATATATTCATTTAAGGGGAATGATGCTTGCTATAGAACTGTAATTTTCTAAAACGACTGAAATGTATACACATAGATTTTATGTAGTCCTTTATTACATTTTAAGATAATTGTTAACTTTGATATAACGCTATCACTTTCCACGAGAAAGTTACTCCTGCACTTAAGGACTTATATAACCTACATTTATAATAAATGAGACTGGAAATTTGAACTCTCGTTGTTTTGAGTGACGGAACCACTCAAGGGATTTAAAACATAAATGAATTACTGGCAAATTATGTTGAGTTAGCTCAAATTTCCCTGGAAAATACAAGCTTATGTGTTCTAAGGACGAGATTCCAATATGAGGGAAAATCTTATCTTACCGTGTATATTGTTAATTCTTAACTTAAGTAAAAGGGCTGCCCTTAGGGGTGTGCAAATGGTGCAGCCGCACATAGCCCCACGCTTGCTTAGGTGACAGAGGGAATAAAAGTAGTTGGGGTGGGAAATTTGGGTTTGAGCGTTCGATTTGTGGATTCCCCTTATAGGCGATTGTGCAAATATTATCATAGTGTAAAAACAAATAAAAACATAATAATGTGGTTTGATCTATTGAACGAGTGAAGCATGTTCCCCATTCTAACTCCACCTATTTGTATTTGTCAGTCTGTGATGGATGTGCCTCACGATAACTTTTAAATGCATTTACTGATTTAATTCAAACTTGGCACAGTTATTATTTATACCTATATACAGATCTAGTTCGTTGGTGATAAAAAAAATTGAATGAAAAGTCGGGTATAAACAGATTCTTGTACATATAAAAACACGGTTTTGGAATTAATTATTACTTAGGGCATTTCCTGATACATACACGGCTGAAAATTGGTACATAGTTACCCACCACTGAAGTAACATTAAACAAAGATGATTTTTTTAAAATTATTTCTATGGGGAGGGATTAGGAGGCAGACAAATGGGTACCCAGCAAACCAAGTTTACCCCCCCCCCCTCTTTACGTCTGTTAAGGGCGGCCCTGTAAAATAATTAATATAAATAGAAACGAAATTTATAAACACCCTCCAAACAGGGGAAAAATATAACTTTTAATTATTTAAATATTTAAAAAATCTTCAATTATAAAAAATTGCCATTTCAACTACACAAAAAAAAAATCAAAACGAGAAAGAGTTCATTACACACATATTTAATAATTAAGTTAGTGGTAGGAAAGAAGAGAAATCAATTTAAATGAAGTGTATCCGCATTTTCATGGAGGGAGAGTGGAATACTATTTAGTAAATACTCGCTTCAGTCGGGGGGCCTAAGTTAACTATCGGGCCTGCATGCTTCTCCCCCACCATCGGTGTGACGTCAGGCCGAGCGGCTGTCCTGTCCGACCTGTCACACCTCTCAATATTGTTGTATGAGTGTAATCTGTTGTAAGTGCATTGTTCAACAGTATTTTAAATGCCTTTAAAATGCTGTATACTTGGATGTAAATCCAACTATAAAGATACTAATATAAAATCCATATTTAAATTTCCCAGTGATGAAACGCTCAGACAAAAATGGTTTCGGTCCATTCACAGAGACAATTTCATCCCTTCCGCGTACTCAGTCGTATGTTAAGATCATTTTACGGAATCAGATGTTATTAGAGAAAACTCCGTAAAAAAAACCATGGCAACATTTTAACTTGTAGAAGAGACAAATCAAAATGAAAAAATTGTTCATACCCAACTATTATTGAAACTATACCTTCATACTCATTTAAAACCTTGCAAAAAAAAAAATAAAAAAAAAATTGAAAATCTTAAAAAAAGAAAGAAATTGAAATTGCTGGAAAAGATAATATCGTAAGTTCTGCTGAATTTAGATTAAATGTTTCAGAAAACTATAACAAGGAATTAGATTATTAATATTTAGTTTTAAATTAATAAAATAAAATAATATTAAAGTTATTCAAATGCTTAGCGAAATAAAAAAAAAAAGTTGTTTAGTTTGTTGATGGATTTGCTAAGGAATAGTTCAAGCTTATGTTCATTTATCTGTTTTGAATGTAAATCACCTCATATTTTTTGTAATATTCTTCTTAACAACTACACCAAAATTATCAAAGACAGACTAAGCCAGAAAAAGAAAAAAAGAAAAACCGAAAGTAAAAGAGTGGTTTGAATAAAATTGCCTTCGTGTAATAGCTTTGCAATATTTTACTGCCTTAAATAAAATTATTATGTATCAATAATGTACGTGTTGTCATCTATAACGAAATGAAAAATTTGCAATACAATTTTTATTTGTGAGTTTTCTATGAAACAGTCAAACAATGATACAACTTACAACATAGAATGTTACTCAAAGCTTCTCAATTCGAAATGATAATTAGCTTAACTGACACAATATTAGGAACTAGATTTAGTACATTATACCTGTAAACGTCAGAGCTTTGATGTTTTATTACATTATTTTAAATGTGTGGTTTAGGTTAGTTTATCTGTTAATTTCATTATATCACTATTATATTCAAGTAAGAATGCTGCAGAATAACGTTATCCTAATGATAAACCCCTAAGTAGTAACATTACTTGTAAAAATAAGGATTTAGTTGGTCACTTCGAGTGAACGCCGTGTTAACTAATGGAGCGCAGTGGCAGCTGACCGCCTCTTTCTGTGACGTCACGTCAGTAGCATGCAGACCCGATAGTTAAAGTACTCAGTACGCCTGACCACGATTCAAATCCCGGCCTCCCCGTAAATTAAAATTCTGTTTAAAATCAGAGTGAAGCGTTAAATCATGCGACCACTGAAATTGTTTATATTTATTTTTTATTTATTAGAGGTATTCAACGTACACTTTCTGACCTTACTGATTATAGTCAGCACAATAGAATTTCTATGATCAAGCGTGAAAGGGCCAATCAGTTTTTCCGGGAAAGGTGTTTTCACATAGCATCTCTTACATGCCACAATCGACATCGGACCAATGGCTTTACTTCCCCTCCGAAGGAAGTTGTGCTACGGATTGTTATCACTCAAGAAAAATCCGTTGACCCCAGCTGGGTTTGAATCCACGGACAGACTACCGAAAAGGATTATTATCTTCTTTCACTTTTTGCACCTCATCCTACCAACCGTTCGGGTTATACGCATATGTACTAAATACGCTAATAGGTTAGGGATGAGGAAGAATTAATTTAGATGAAGTCCACCTGCATTTGGGTGGCAGGAGAGTGGTGAAAACCATTCAGGGAAAACCACCCTCAATACACACGACCGGGACTCAAACCCCGGTCTTCCCATCATCGGCAGTCCAGTTTATTGCGAGAGTGACTACTTAGGCCATCCAAAGTGGGTGTCTGATTAGTGAACAAGTTAAAAACACTATTCTTGGTGAAGTTATGTGATAATGAGTTGGTACCGTTAATATATGGGTATATTAACGTTCTAAAGACTGGTTCTCCCTTTTGTCTAAATATGAGTTTGGTAAAAGCCTTTATCGACAATTGAACCAGCTATAAAGTGGCCAGGATAGTTTAAATTGTTTTAAATTGTAGGTATTAAACCGGTTGTATTCTTGTTTTAATTTTACAGCTGTTTATCTCGAAGAGTATAAAAGATACATAAAAGAATTGTGAACACAAGTTATAAACCACATTAATTATTTTTTATTCAGTCAATTATTTTAAGTTCATTTCAAGATAGACATTTTTCATATATAAATCTGCAATATTTTTAGTGGAATCTTTTTCTACGCCAAAAAACAAACAACTTTTGTGGGAAACATATTTTTATTCGCTCTCTATTTTCAAAGATGGGAAGGTATATTTGAAGATACAATCATAAAACCATTAGTTTTTGAAGATACAATCATAAAACCATTAGTTTTTGATTGAAATATCAATGGTGAGTTGTATTTAGAAATGTTGTAAGATGTTATTCTCTTATTACAAACGAAATAGGAAACCAGATAGATGAGAATGGTGTACTTACTTTAAATGAAAACTTGCTTTATTTCCAACAAGATGTTTAAGGAATTGATGGACAAATTAAGATTTACTGCGTGGACAATTCAACTATGAAGAGAATACACTCCAAAGTTTTTACTATTTGAGATAAAATACTGTACTAAATGCCAGGTTTGTATGTTGTTCACTAACTAACATGTGAGTGATGAGTTCTTATTCAAATATCGGGATATGTAATCAATTTAATATAATAAAACGCACATGTCATATTCAAGGTTGATAGATAAAATAAATAGACATTGACATGTTTATAGTAAAAATAACATTAATGTCTGAATTTACTCTACATCCCTTATTGTTATCAGCCCGTGGGCTGGTTTTGTTTTTTATCCAAATCATATATTTTGCACTACCGGCTTTCTAGTCTTGTTGTAGCTTCGCAAGACTTATAATTTAACTTAAGAATGGGGCATGCACAGCATCCAGTCCCCGGCCGTTAATTTATCAACATGAAAGGGTAAAATCCCATTTCACCAATGATAAATTTTCTGTCATGCCCGGTATCGAACTCAGGGCCAGCATCTCAATAGGCAGACATGATACCGACTAAGCTAAGATGTCACATGAATAAAATTAATAATTAAACAATGAACACAACATAATAAATCATAACGTTAAAACATAATAGCCTCACAAAAATGGTCACTTCTTATAAATTTCTCAAATCACACTCTACACTATTTACATATAATGTTCTACACTTTTTACAAACCCATGTCTACACTATTCAAAAGTCACTATCTACACTATTTACAAGTCACTATCTACACTATTCACAAGCCACTGTCTACACTATTCACAAACCTCCATCCACACTATTCACAAGTCACTGTCTACACTATTTACAAGCCAATATTTACACTATTTACAAATCGCTATCTACACTATTCACAAGTCACCATATAAACTATTCACAAGTCACTGCCTACACTATGTACAGGCCACTATCTACACTATTTACAAATCACTATCTATAGTGTTCACAAGCTACTATTTTCATTATTCACAAAACAATTTCTACACTATTCACAAGCCTATATATATACTATTTACAAACCCCTATTTACACTATTAACAAGCCCATACCTACACTGTCTACAAGTAACTTTTTTCACAACTCACAAGTCACTATCTAAACTATTAGGTCTAACAAGCCTATATCTATATTTACTACAAGTTATAATTTTCACTATTAAAAATTCATTATCTACTATATTCACAGGTATATTAGGTGACTCCTCACACAAGAGTCCAGCTTTATTCGAAGACTGCCTACCCACATTTAATTATGTATATAGGGTGCAAGGCTTTTACTATAACATTTCTTTTCTTGAACTCTCAGAGTATACAATTTTTTTACACTAACTTCCTCTTTTCTTATTTTCATTCCACCTTGTCTTAAGGCCCGTTCAGACTATACTCATACACTAATTATGGCAGTGGGTTGAAGCTGAGGAAGGTATAGTTTCATAGGAAGGGTACCCACACTCGCGTGGTGGGTGAGTGGAAAACCCTTTAGGAAAAACACACTTAGTGCACCTGTCCAGGATTCTAACCTCAATATCCCTGTCATAGGCAGTATAATCTATTGTTAGAGTGACGCCTTAGACCATTCGACCACCTGGAAGGGTTTTATTCTCTTATTAATTCCACTTCTAATTTCCCCTCTTCAAATTGAGATTCTAGCCAGCCAGTTGATAGACTCGTGGTGAAGGGATATCTCAATATCAACCTTTAGAAATACCTTTAATAGTGCATTAACATTTTTATAAGACCACAAGATTACAAATTGAGTGTGCTAATAGTATTATTATGTATTTTACCTAAAATAGCTTCCTGGCTTCTTTATGATTGAAATATAAAAAATCAATAAAAATGTATATAAAAACTGTTTGGGGATCCCGGGACGGATTAATACGAGGTTCTGTCTAGTACTCTTTTAACTTGGGTCGCAATCTATAACTACTGAACAGTTTCATTTTATAAGTTAGGCTTGTGCTATAATTTACACATTTAATTTAAGTAATCATGGATAGTAAATCATAGGAAATATTTTTTTAGTCTATTAGACTTAGAAGTAGAGTGAAGTGGATCACCAAAAATTTTGCAGTTACCCCTATTATAATCATCATCGTCATCATCATCATCATAAACTGTTTCCAGCCTGTGGCGGCATCAGTTTAATAAAAAGCCTTTATTTTACTTTATACTTACCCCACTATTCCTTCTTTAATCGCTTCCATTCTTCCAATTACACTCGCACACTTTCTTTTAGCTGCTCCTCCCATCTCTTACTTGGCCTTCTTTGCGGTATTTTCCCCACATTCTTCATCTCCGTCATTTTCTTTGGCATCCCCTCCTTCTCCATCCTCATTACATGCCCATACCATCTCCATCTTGCTTCCTCTACTATCTCATGTACTCCCTTCTCTTTCCCTGATAACTTCATTCTTAATCTGGTTTCTTCTCATGACAGCTAACATGCTCCTAACAAACTTCATATCCATGGCCTCCACTTTTCTAGGCTCTCTTACATTCAATGCCCATGTTTCTGGTTTTTATGTGACTCTAGGTACAAAAAACGCCCTGTACAACACTTCCTTAAACTTCATGGGGAATTATCATAATATAATTTTATTCATATTATTAATTAAAGACTCAAATTCAATAATTTTTCTAACATAGATAAAAGCAATAGTTTCATCTGTTGTTCCTTATTGTTGTGAAACATGGTCCCTCAACTTACATAATGGGAAGAAATTGAGGGTATTCGAAAACAAAGTACAGTAGAGTCTCGGAAACTCGACACTCGATAAATCAACATTCCGTGTAACTCAACACGTGCACGTGCACACAGTTGTTGGCACCAGTCTCCACAATCTAAGGTTATTCAACTGCATATACTTCTCAATTTGTTTGTGTAGCTCAAGTGGAATAAAGTTTAAGGTGTCCAGTTTTATAGTGTTGTGTTATAGACTGTTATAGACTGTATTTAGAAACTAGGCAAGTCATTTTAACGATTTATTTATTTTATGCAAGTTCATTCATAAAAATCGACATTTCAATAACTCGACACCATCTCAGTACACATTAGGTCGAGTTTCCGAGACTCTACTGTTGTTGTGAAATTCTTTGGCCCAAAAAGGGATGAAGATACTTTATTTGTCCCTGCATGTCTGAGATATAACACTCATAGTTCAGTGTGTGAGAAGATTAGCTGGTACTTACATACCGTTACTCAGGGGATGCTCAATAGTACCACACTGATCTAACATTATTTCAGTGGAGGCTTTTCCATATTTCTATGAGATGAGGTGATGGTGATAGTGAATATGTGAATGTGTAACCATTAGAAACTCTTAACACAACTTATCCTGGAGGCCATTGGGATAATCTCCAGTTCAGGAAAACTACACATGGAACCAGCCGGGAATCGAACCCGGGACCCCTAGGTTGGTAGCCAGGTGCGCTGACCACTATATCACGGGGCCGATTATGAATATCGTTGAGAATGTAGGAGGTTGCATAATGATGAGTTATATACCCTGTACTCGTCACCATAGGGTAATTGGAGCTCGCTGATTATGGTAGGCAGTACATGCAGCACAAATGGAAGAGTTTAGAACCGTATCCAGAGTACTGACTAGAAAACCTAATAGGAAGAGACCATTGGGATGACCTAGATGCAGATAGGAGGGTAACCTTAGAATGGACCTGAAATAGTTAGGGTGTAATGAGGTTGACTGGATAGAAATAGCTCAAGATAAGGATAGGGTGTATTGAGGGGGATTGGATAGTACTAGCTCAAGACAAGGATAGGGTGTAGTGAGTTGTACTGGATACAGTTAGCTCATGATAGGGATAGGGTGTAGTGAGGTGGACTGGATAGAACTAGCTCAAGATACGAATAGGGTGTAATGAGTTGGACTGGATAGAACAACAAGCTCAAGATAGGGATAGGGTGTTGTGAGTTGGACTGGATAGGACTAGCTCAAGATGGGAATAGGGTGTAATGTGGTTGACTGGATATAGCTAGCTAAGGATAGGGATAGGTGGCGTACTGTTTCAGGTGTGGCAATAAAATTTAGAATTTTAAAATCCATAGAGTGAGTAAGTGATATACAAGAAGAAAGTATTAGAAATACAGCTTAAACACATTGTTTAGAAAGCTATGACAATGCTTATAGGACACGAGGTAGTGATGAGCTTCTTTATGAGGAAAATTAAAACAATAATGGTTTAATAAACATTCATTCATTAGAACACTCTTCACAGTTTATTTTAAGATGTTATGGACGAATACCCACAGGACAAATACAAATTGGGACACCATTACATGGCAATATTTAGTCAATCTAGGTATTAAAAGATGACCAAACAATGAAAAACAATTATAGCTTTTATTTATGAACTGGAAATCTGACTTCCCTTAAACTTCTTAGCCTAAACATTTATGGAAAAATTATGTCTTCTGGCACTTTACTTTATTTTACTTTAAGTTTATTTATAATTACTACGTAACAACATGGTTACAAACAGCTTTCTCCAAGGGGTAAAGATCAAAAGAGTTCCTGATAATCAGACATCAGCTAGTTTTAATTAAAACTTAATTTTGATTAAATGCACTTCGATATTAATTTATTAAGCATTGATATTAAGTTATGAGAATAAAACGTGGTTAAAAATAGAGTTAATATACACTAAAACACAGTAGTAGCCTTATTAATTGACACACATTGCTTATCATCAAATATAAGATAAATAAATGTTACGGAACTCCGCATGGACTTTTTCGCTCTATTGTTTAAAAATTGAGATATTTACTCAAAACTCCTAATGAATGTGAAATGAAATAATATACACTAGCAAACCCAAGCATATATTGCACAATACCTATGTAAAACTTTTTTTGAGTCCCGGTTTTACATTTTACAATTTTATTTTTAAAGAACTAATGTCCTCATTTCTATGTTTGGACCGAAAAAAAAAGATCTATATTGGATTCACAAGGGTCAACACTTCGTATTAAAATTTCGACTTCCTGTTAACATTTTCTACATTTTATTAGGTGTAATCATGTCATCGCATTGCTATTAAATTCCTCATTTATAAATTATGACCAATTAAAAATGTAAATATGGTCTATTGAGTCTAAAATGGATATAGATCATTGTTGTACAAACATTTATCTTAAGCGGTTTAAGGAAAAACAACATAAACTTTTTGAGAGACTTACTAATATTTAATTACTCTATGGCAATGGAGAATTATTGCGTTAAAACTTAACTAGTATCTCTTTAAAACTAAAGCTCACAAAATTGTATCAATATATTTGCCAATATCTCAGAAACTGTTGGTTTTATAAAAATATATTTCATATAATTTCTTTTTTTCTTTTTAATAGTACTGCAATTTTGCAATGATAAAATTATTTAGTATCTCAAATAGTTGTGGAGATACGGAGATTTCCGCCTCTGTAAAGTACCCTAAAAGTCATTTTCATGGGAAAATGAAAATAGTTTATTTATAATCTTTATCAACGCCTATATACGAATTTTAATCAAAATAGTTAGAGCCGATCTTGAGAAAATTTATTTTTTCTCTTCTTGCCCTTTATTAAACTACTCTTAATTTTAAGTTTAAACAGACACACAGACAGACGGCATTGCAAAGACTACTTTTTAGGGTTCTGGGGGTCATGAGATGTTGACATCCATCAACATTTCAGGTTCTTTTTTTTAAAGTCGCAATTATATTTTGTAATCAAAAAGTTAAAAAATATAATTATTTGCGTATAGCTTGAAAGTTATTTGCTTTATAAAATTATGCCACGAATAAAATATTTCTATTATAAATAGATCTACATATTTGCAATGATATGTAATTTCATATCTCAAATAGTTTCGTAGATATGATAAAAAAAATTATAATTTACGCATCAGACTGGAGCCATTTTTCCGAAATATTGAGAGTAGTCATTTTGTTTAGAATATTTATAAATGTTTATAAATTAAATTTAATTAAAATCGTTTTAGCCGATTTTGAGAAAATCGACTTTTTCTCTTTTTGCCTTTCAGTAAACTACCCTAAATTTTAGGGTTGGATATCCAATTCCAAAAATTCCTCGGGGCAAACCTATGAAAACCCTAGATACTAAGTTTTAGCCTGATCGGTAAAATAATTTAGGCTCTAGTTGGAAGTACAGACAGACAGAAATTCAAAACACTTTTTCGGTTTCGGGGGGTCATGAAACATCGAGATTCGTCAAAATCTTGAATTCAATTTTTTTGACGATCACAATACTTTCTCTACCTGTAAGATAGCGAGAAAGTAAAAACAACATAAAGACACGAGCTTAAAATATAATATTGGTAAACTGTTTGCCTTTTTTTTATGTACAGTAAAAATGTGTTTCTATCAAGACTACTACTGTAGTGTGTTAGTGAATAATAACTTCATTTTATATCACGTTTTATTCTCATAACTTAATATCGTAATAGTTTGTATACTGTTTAGTTAGAATTATTTTTAGTTCAACTGTTACAACGAAGGGCAGTTAATGGAGCCATATCAATAAAGGAACAAGCACTACGGATAAGGAAAATTCAATTATAATTATAAAGTTTAAAATTTGAAATTTCTAAGTAAAAATGACTTGAGTGTAAAAGAGGGGGTAGGAAAGTTTACAATTTCCAAATCTAATAGAATCAACTAATTTTCTGTGAGGTGTGAAATTGAAATTTGGCAAGAAGGTATAAATACATTCCAAGTAGTCATAAAAAACTTAAGATTTTAAATGGATAAAATAGGGGAGAGGATGGATGTGTTAGGTAAAAAAAATTCAGGTGAGATAGAAAATTTAAATTGGCCAGGAATAGAAGGACTACTCCAATAACGAAATTAATTTTAAATATTTACTATTTAGAAAGGGTGCTGGTGAAATAGTGATTTTAAAATTCCCTAAACTAAAATAATTAATTACTTTTCAGTGTGGTAAGAGAATGAAATTGGTCAGGTGGGTATAAGAACTACACCGAACAATCATTAAGTTTTGTTCCTTAAATAGGGAAGGGAGTCCCTTAATATTCCTAAAACTAAAAAAAAATAAAAGTTTGATATAAAATGGTAGTAACATTCCCGGAAAGACGAATGATATCTGACCATATTGAATTTCAAAATTTAAGCATGAGAAATGGAAGCATGAAGACATGAAGTCTGTATGGCATTCATTTATTTTAATAAATTAACAATATTTACACATTAAAAACTAATTGACGGATTGTTTGATGGAGTACGTGTCATCAATAATAGTAGAGTTTTTACTTAACTGTTAGCTTATTTGATGCAGGAATAGTTTGTGTCCAATCACATAAATTATTATTCCTCCAAATTCTCAGAGTGAATGAGAGAGTGAAGCTATTGTTTGGTGCAAGTAATTAACGGGGAGTTAAGGGAATTGTTCTTGTTCCAAAACTTTCAAACAATTTACAATTGTTCATCTGGCCCCATATACAATCCATTAATTTTGATGAGAATCTCTAGTTGTTTAGTTGAGTAGTTGTTTTGATATTTAAGCCGTGTTATTGTCATGATAAAAGTTGAGTTAACCATTTTGTAAAATGGAATGTTATAGTTGAATATATAAGGCTTTACACGTGAATTACCACGGAATTTATAAGAAAACCCCAATTATTTTGTTTGAATTTTTAATTATCAAGCTGAGCTCAATGATTATTAAAGACTTAACCCCAAATAGTTTGGACTAGGTATATTTTTAGAGGAATGCAGTCACGTTGGAGTGGAGAGAGGATGAGAAATCTACAGTTCCCTCAGCCGAGATTCAAACTTCAACCTTTATGACACTGAAAATAACGTATATCGAGAGCTTGATACCTTAGTTATTGGCATGAGAAAATAAAATATTCTCATTTGTAATTAAGTTGTTCTCCACCATTTCAGTGTTATAATGATCTTAGGCGTCACACTCTCAACAGACTGGAGTGCTGATGAAGAAGAGGTCAGGGTTAGAATTCCAGTCAGGTTTAAAATGTGATAATTTTACTAAATGGCTTTTCAACCACCCTCCACACAAATGCGTATAAATTAAAATTTCCTCATCCCAAACCCGTTAGCGTAATTACTACATATTCATATAAGCCGAGCGGGTAATAAGTTGCGGGAATAAAGAATTTTTTTTCCAACTTTTAGTAATCTAATCTTAATCACTCTTATGGAAGAGGGACGAGGAAGGTTAAATTTAGAGGAAACGTACCCTAATCTACGTGTGGGGAAGATAGGAGACCACCCTTAATACACCTGGCTTGGATCTAAGTCCCGATATCCCCATTACTGGTAAATGAGACTAAATGAGTTAAATGACTGAACGCCCACAGATTCGGGGTGGGCTATGCTGACGAACGTAAACAAAGATAAAAATAGTCCATTTTGATCAATTAAATCGAATATACAAAAAATAAAATAAAAATAGTGTTAAGTGTTGCTTATAGGAGCCAGACAAAGCTACAGGTAGATTATTCAAGTGTTTGGTATTAAGTAATATAATGGTGATCGTGGGCTACATCAATCTGTTGCTTAGTTTGTGGAAAGATTAACCAGTAGGCCTACTAATGTACTGTTGCCCAGGGGTCACTCGAATATACTAATCGTACATCCTTTCCGTGAAGGCTATTTCCATGTCCCGATGAGATGAGAGCATGATGGTAGAGAATGGGTGGAGGTAGAGCCAATGAAGATTTTAACATAACTTAAACCTATTTAACCAAACCATCGTGACCAAGGGAATGACTTTCCCTTTGAGAAAAATCCTCCAGTACCAGCTGGGAATCGAATCGGGGACCTCTAGGTCAGCATCCACGGGCTCTGAACACTATACGATGAGGCTGTTTTAGGTATTACGTTTAGCAGGGTCTTCTAAGAAATACATTCTCAGAAAATAAAAACATATTTTTGATCAGTCAAAAATGAGCCACTGAAAATCAAAATTGGAAACCAGGAGTTAAGAAGCATAGAGTATTTCAAGTACTTGGAAAGAATGGTGACAAAGGATGCCTACAGCACCGTGGAAATTGGGTCGAGGATCACCATGGTAAGGAGGTTTTCAACAAGAAGAGGTTACTGCTGACCAACAAGTTAAGTTTGTAACTGAGGAAGAAACTGATTAAATGCTACGTTTGGAGCATCGCCCTGTATGGATCAAAAACTTGGACTGATAGGAGGATGGAAACGAAATAATTAGAGAGCTTTGAAATGTGGTGTAAGATAATACTTGAAAATATCAGATGGTCAAACAGGTTGACAAATGAAGAAATCCAAAGAATAGTGGGTGAAAAGAGAACATGTTTGGGTGTGATTCTTTGGCACAAATAAAAATGGATCAGACATATCTTAAGTAGGAACTGTCTTCTGCACGATGTCATGGAAGGCAAAGTTGAAGGAAATATAAACTTAGGAAGAAGGAGAATTAAAAGTTTGGATGACTAAGGAAAGAAGAAAAATCTGGGAGCTTAAGGAGGAGGTGGACAAGGTGCACTGGTGGTCTAAGTTTAGTCAAAAAGAAATTGACCTGTCGTAAGACAGAACATCTAATTATAATAATTTTGATTTCAATTTCCTTTATTATAGTGCTGGCCAACAGTCGTGAGACCTATGACAAGCCAGTAGGAAAAGTACATAAGTACCCTACAAGCACGTATGATAAAATAATAAAATAAACAATAATAGCTATATAATGATACATACTGATGAATAGTTACAAAAAAAAGGAAATAATAATGATAAAAATTTTAAAATAACAATAATAAAAATAACTAAAGAGTACTGAAAGCATAGTTATTCCAAAGGCAGTAACAATAAGCAAGCAAATAAAGCAGAATAATGTAAATTTAAATATTTGAGGCAAAACCTCTACAGGATAAATTATTGTCAAGGGCGTCCCTTAAATAACTCTTTGAGTTTCTTTTTTCTTTACAATAACAATTGAACGCGACAAATCTAGAATTGGTACTATTGATACAACGTCCTGAAGGCTCACCTAGTAAGAGTTGTTCAGAGAAAATAATCCTGGATTATGAGAGTCCCAAGAAGGATCATGAAAATTTACAAGAAATTTTGCTATTGAAAACATTAAAAACAAAAGGGGAATCACAACAAAGTCTACGCGAGAAGAGAGTTTAGAGCACTAAAAGGTTTAGAATTCTGTCATGATCATAATAAATCCTGTTAGTAAAGAATTTATCAAAGCACTCAGCGACAAATTTTTGTTGAACGTTAACCAACCTGAGAGAGTCAGTTAAGATAGTAGAATTCCAGGCAAAAGTAGCATATTCTAGCTTAAATAACCCAAAGGGCATAGTACATACATAAAAAAAAGTCAACTTTCTTAAACGATGTGGTAATAAATTTAATAAGTCCAAGTGATTTCAATGCTTGGTCATCATGATAGTGGAAGTAGAGTTTGTTATCCAGGAGAACCCCAAGATCATTAATATAAATGGTGTGAAATCTGTCAACATTGACCAATTTATAAGTAAACTAGCCCCCTTCCCCGTAAAAAAAATATGTAAAGAATCCTGTAAAACAAAGCTTCAAATCATCCATCATGTCAATATAAAAACAAAACTATTTTTTTACTTATTTTTTTTTAAAATACAGTCCTACGATCACTGTATAGCGCCCTCCCTCTTTTTATCCTCCCTCCTATTTTCATCTCATTCCTCTTTCCTCACCCCTACCCCCAGCCCCCTTCCCCAACCCCACTTTACCTTCAACAACTTTTTTTCCAACGACTATATAATATACTATAGAAATTTTTATTAGGAATAAATTAAATTTTCAAAATAAAATATAGCCTATGTTACTCAATTATAATGTAGCTTTATATTGGTGAAAGAATTTTTAAAATCGGTCCAGTAGTTTTTGAGTTTATCCATTACAAACAAAAAACAAAAAATCAAATCTTTCCTCTTTATAATATTAGTATAGAAAATATAGGATTAGTTTTCTTAGTAAAATATATAGAGTTTCTCTTAGATTTATTAATAGACATTTCATTTTCAAAAGACTACTGCAAAATACCATTTATATCGTTTTGTAAGTATATACAATATGCAATTAATTTGATAGATTTGAATAGTTTTACATCACCCGCATAGAGTAATTAGCTATATGAGATTAAATATTTACCAATGCCATCAATATAAACAATAAAGAGAAGAGGACCTAAATTAGAACCCTGAGGTATCCCACAAGGGGCTAAAATGTGTTGGAGGTGTGTGAATCTATTTTAATAGAAAATAATCTATCATTCAAATAAATGCTAAACCAATTTATATATGAGTGGAATAGGCCGAAGTTACAAAGTTTTGAAAGAATTATACTATGCTGACAAGTCTTACTTTTGTCAGTATAACTATCATCAACCTGGCCTTGGGTGGAGACTTGAGGGCAAACATGCCCCAGAAATTCTACTAAATTTTTAACAATAGATTAATTTTTTATAAAGGTATGTTGATTTTCTGAGAGTTTATTCTTTAGGTGGTGGAAAGTATGATCATGTATTATTTTCTTTAATACGTTAGAGAAAGCATTTAAGAGAGAAATAGGCCTATAATTACAAACATTTGTTTTAGCTGCTTTTTTAAACATAGGTATGACAACAGATTGTTTCCATGTAAGGAGAAAAGTTTCATTTGACAGACTAATGTTAAAGATATGAGCTAACAATGGAATGAAAATGTTGGCACAGCCTTTAACAATAGAACTTGGAATTCCATCTGGCCCGGTACATTTAGACGAACTCAACTTTTTAATAGCATTAGCAACATCCAAGGATTTAATGTGGAATGAATACAAGGACACACTTGTTTCAATAACGGGACAGGATAAAATAGGTAAGGCTTAATTACACACTGAATGAAAGTAGGTCCCAAACTCATTTGCCAATAATAAAGGAATCGTTATAATCTTGCCATTAATCTCTAGGTTTGACGGGGATAATTTATTCACACGATTATTTTTTAACAAATTTTTACAAAACACCTTGGGTTTTCTTTTGATACTATTATATTTTGAGTTCATCTAAATGGCTCTAGCTAGAGTCAAAGTTGTTTTAGCTAATTTATGAAAGTGTATAGAACGTGAATAAAATTCATTGTTATTTGTTTGCTTAAACATTTTGATAATTTATTTTTCCTAATATAGTATTTAAGCGTAGAAGAAAACCAATTAGGATATTTGAAGGAATTTTGAAAAGTAATTTAAGGAATATGCGTTTTGATTTTCCTTTGATCTAATTTGATGAAATTATCTGTGGCCAAGTTAACATTAGTAGTTAAATAACTATATTATGCCAACCAGAAATGGCAAGGTCATTGTAAAGATTGAAGCAATCTCCACGTGCATAGTCAAAATATGTGATGGGGTAGCATTATTTTTTAGTAGCAATGGGTACATCTAGTATAATCAATAAGGGTGGATGAGCTAACTCAATATTTACTAGTGGTTGCCAGGTCGCCACCGTGGTTCGGATTCCACGTTAAACTGTAGGTCCTTCATTTCATCTCACAATCACCCTACCATTACACATTAGCGTAAGTGCGTATAACCCGAACGGGTAGTAAGACGCGGTGCTAATAATAATAATAATAATACTAGTGGTTGAGAGCTATGAGTTACCAGGGCGTGGTGGAAATAAGCAAAAACAAGGTCTATAAGTTGACTTTCATTACTATCAGTTTCGTTAAATTGTTCTAATCCTTTTATAGTAGTGGATGCAAGAAGCTGAGTAGCTTTGAATTTAATGTAGAAATGAAATAAACTTTGAACAAGATGATATTTCAAATAAGTTTTAGGGCAGTTAAAATCACCTAAGAGTATTGTTCGAAGGGATAGTTGGTCAAAGCACCTTAAAGAAATGTAAAGTAATTTCAAAATAATAATAGTAATACCAACAATACTAACATTATATTATAAATCATTACTGAAATAAGATCTAGTAACTTTTATAGCTGTTGGATAAGATTATTTTTATGGAAATTGGACTGTAGGTAGTTTAATTTAAACTAGTAAAACATTAAACGTGTACCTACACTCCAATTTTCATAAAAAAGAATCTACGACAGATTGATTATAATATTAACCAACCTAATTAAACCTAACTTTCAATTGATAAGCACTTGTATATTTGGGCTTTGTTTAAAAAAAATCTTTTTCATTTATTACGTAAGATTGGATAGAGTGAAGGTGAACTGATTTTTTTTTTTTCAAATTTAGAAAAAAAAATTGAAAATCTGGTTCTGCTAGGTTTCATCCCGTGATCTTTACTAAAAGTGTGAAAAGTTTAAGCTTTTTAGGTCATCTAGGGGCTTCTGGAGGGTGTAGAAAGACATACACACACATACATTAGGAAATTATACATAGAATTGATGATTTACTTTACATCCATTTAATCCGCATCGGTGGGCGGGCACTCGGTCTAAACATCAAGGTTGTCTAGTCTGGTTTGCTTATCGATGTTCGAATCCCGGTAGAATGCACTGAAATTCGTTTACCTACAGGTTTTACCCCTCTCCCTCCACGCAAATACCTGCATATATAATACATAAAATGTATATATAAATGTGGAAACTCGGATGGGTAGCAAACGCTTTGCAAAAAATGCATTCAAATTGGTTCACTGAAGGCATATATTTGAGATGTAAAAAACATATCACTTTATAGCAAACTTTCATCAAAATAGCTTTTAAATAAATACATATATACATATATTTTGATAAAAACATGTAGTTTATTTTTTTTAAACCCATATTGTTGTCCCTCCTCATAATAAAAACAACTATGAATTGAAAACAGTGACTGGGTGTCAGTTTAGAAATACATTACTGTTCAAATTTCTCTACAGTCTAAGCTTCACGTTTACTTCTTCTTTATATCTATAATCAGACAGAACAAATACTTTAAAAGTCATACAAAAAGTAACCTATATAACATCTAGGTTTCAAATAACATTTTTGTTTTCAAATGTGCTTCAGTATTCCCGTTTACCGTTTTCTACGTACTCTCTTCGGTTCTCATTTTTTAATAAATATGTCAAGAGTTTAGCATACAAATCTACGTAAGAATTCAAACATCTGGAAAAATGCAAACATGAAAGCCCCTACAAATATGGCTTATTTGTTATATGTTTGGTGCTTCAAATCTAAATGCCCTTTCCAGATGTCATAATATTTTTCTTTTAAGTAATAAATCTCATTATATGTTATATATCACGATGGAAGTGTTTATTTTAATAGGCTTACTATACAACAATTTTTAGGTCAAAACCTTCATTTAATAATAAACTTTATTCTGTCTTAGTTAATTTATCCTATATTTCATTTTTTTATTCTACTGTATTTGTTCATAGGATACATCCATAAGTCATAAATATGTGTTTAAATTGCATTCAGCGTGACCACAGATTTGTGTGATATGGCTTAGTGGGGAATGTAAAACAGGTTTTATTTTATTTTATAAATTTGGCTAATTAGAAGCAAGATTTAGCTATGTATATATTTAGTTACATGTATATACATACTATAGCTAACTGTTGTAATTATTATAATTATATTAAATATACGAGTATATATTTAATCATACAGTTATGTATATATATATATATATATATATATAATACTGCTATAAAGCCACATGGCTGACTCACTCACTTACATTAATGTTTACCCACTTCTAGAGTAGCTAGAAACTTGAAATTGAGCAAACTTATAGCTATTAGCCTGTAACCGACGGAAAAATTCCAAAAAGTTAAAAAAAAAAATTTAAACCCCCAAAAAATCAAAATGGTGGATTAACTTTAAAATCGGTGCGGACCTTTCTTGGAGGTCTCTTGTCCCTAAACTCTAAGACCTATCAAAAAACGGCTCTGGAATTACATTAGTTTACATCCACTTGCAAAGAAAACTCACTGGGGGTTTAACAAGCAAAGCGAGTACAGTATATACAAGCAGAGAGAATGTGTGTGTGTTTGGGTGTTTGGATGTGTGTGTCCAGTAAAAGATAAAGCACTTCTTAATGAGTTGTAAGGCTTAAATTTGGCAGGATGGTAGAGGAATTGCACCATATGAACATCAAAATCTAAAATTGGGGCTCTAAAAAATGGGGTGGGGGGGGGGGGGTGGCACTATAATTGGAAAAAAAAACCTTTCTAGATGAGCTAGAAAATTAAAATCTAGCATACGGATAGAGATACAAGACCAGATAGCCAAAAAAATCTAGAAATAAAAAATGTATAAGAATTAATTGGAGAAAAGGGAGGGAGGGCTCAAAAATTCTAAAAATAAAATAAATAACTATTTATAAATTTTCTAGAAATTTGAGATTTAGCAGGAAGCTACTGGGACCGCTTCAAATAATTAAAAAGGCTTAAAATTTAAGATATTTTACTTGAACCTCGAGAAACAGGTGATGAAAGAGGGATAAGGGATACAAACAGAAAAAAAACCTTCTAGATGTGATATAGAATATAAATTTGATAGTCAGGTAGAAGGGTAACGCTAGATAACTAAATAAGTCTAAGAAATATCTAAATGGTAGTTATAAAATTGGGAGGGAGGTGTATAAATTTCCATAAATAATAGAATAAACTACTTCTATGGGTGATATAAAACATAAATTGAGCAAGCAGTTATAGGTATGACTACAAATGACGATAAGCATCTAAACATTTTATATTTATGAATGTGACTACAGGAAAGAGGGAAGCAGGGGAAGAGAGGGTGGTATGCAAGAGAAAAAAAAGGTGAGGTATAAAATTTAAATTTAACGGGAATGCAGAGGGATCACTTCAAAAGAACAAATAAATGTTAAATGTTAATTATTTCTAAAAGGGGGCTGGTAAGGGGTATCATAATTTTAAAAAACTAGAAGAATAAACTACTTCTTTCAATGTTAGATGATTAATATTTCTCAGGCGGGTATAAGGACCATCTCAAACAGTATAATGGTCTGAAAATTCATGAATTTCAAAATTAGGAGCGAAAAATGTGAAGAGCAGGTACACCGAAAATTTCCAAAGCTAATATATAAAGCCATATTTTTGGGGTTAAAAAATTTAAATTTGGCATTCAAGTAGATATATCTTCCCGGATAACCGAATTACGTCTGAACAAATGGAATTACATATTTTCTGCACCGTGTTTTACTACCCGTCCAGGTTATACGCTTATATACAATTTAGATAATTTATTTGGAACGAGGGACGTTGAATTAAGAGGAAATGTGTCCACATTTGTGGGGATAGATATAGGAAAATTATTCACGAAAAAACTATCCTCAGTACACTTGACCAGGACTCGAACCCCAATCTCCCTATTATAAGCAATTTAGTCTATTGCGAGAGTGACACCATAGACTATCCGGCCACAGAAGCAAAGGAATTTCAAAATGGAAGAGTTTAAAATATACACAACTAATATATAACACTATTTTTAATCTGGTCAAAAGTTTTAATTTGGTAGGCACGTATAAATGCCATATAAGAATACCAAATAAATCTTAAGATTTCAAATTGGGAATGTGTAGCTTAACATCTTTCCACAATAATTAGAAAATCTACTTTCCAGCAAGTAAGAAAATTTAAATTTGTCAAACTGGTAAAAGGACCTCCTCCCCACATAACCATAAACGCTGGAGAATTTGGAATTTAAAAATCAGGTGCATGGAAAGGGGAGGAGGAAGAGGCTCTAAAAATTTACCAAGCTATTAAAAAATTTCGAAATATGGAGATAACTTTAACTTTGTACAAGCAGAGGAAAAATGTCTGAAAATAAATGAATACGAAAACTAAATATCATCTTAAAGGGGATACATTAGTTTTGAGATTACTTGGATAAGATTCTGGAAGTGACATAACAATAAAAAAAATTATAGTGACAAGGGTTGGGAATCATGAATATCTTTGGGAAAACATGTTGCTCATTATTTAATGTGTCTGTAACAGAGTTTATTAATTCGTTTATGCTCTTTGGGGAAATGTGATGCTTTTCTCCCCAACATGTTTCTGTAACAATGTATATGACTTTATTTCACTTATATTATGATAATCCTTAAGTAAGTATTGCGTTGTCAATGGATTGCGTTCGTTTGTGCACTCAGTTTGTGAACTAGGTAATATTTTAAATATATGTTTTTATAAATGTATTCAAAGCCATAATTGGTTTATGCTTCCTATAGTTAGCTCATGATTGTACACAGAATAACTATCAAAATTATGTAAGCTGGATGTTGAACGTCGTAATTTGACGAGGTTTACAGTGCGAAGAATGGGCCAAACTGCTAGTGTATATACATACGCACTATATACACACTGTATAGACTATATACACTATATATGTTTTATAAACTAAGTCTTGCTTTCAAATATCAAATGTATCAAATAAAATAAATATGGGTTTTACATTACCCAAAAAGTTGGACTACACGCATCGGGGTGCACGTGGAATTAAATCAGTCTCACGCAGTTTTGTTTGGCGTGGATGTGGAGGTAAGGGGTTTGAACTACAATTGGGTGTAGTAAAGGTAATTCTACCTAAATGTTATACCACTCTCCCTTAACATGCATTTGCATTTCCTCTAAAACAATATCTTCCACATATCCCTATCTAATCATTGTAATTAAAATTCATATAGCCCAACCAGGTATTAAGAGGTGATACCGCTAAGCCCTGCTTCAGTATTTGAGCTCCATTTTCAATTTATTATTATTATAAATTAATTTTGAATGGATTTTATAAACTGATAACGTAAACTCCGTTAAACCTGAAAGCTAGCACGCTTAACGGGTTAAAAGTTCCACTCCCACTGCAGCGCAACAATGCACCGTAGACCTTTGCGCAACGCCGCACGCTTTATTATTTATATGTATTTAAATAGTACTACTCAACCGGAGCGCAGCGCTTCGTGCCTGGGCACAAATAGCCCAAGAACTTTACCATGAAAGTTGACGAAAGTGTGAACAAAATATGATAAAGCTGAAAATTTGGATTTCCGTCCTATATGGTATCTGAACAACATACTGAAACGCCCCTAGAATCCCACGTGCGCTTCCTTGTTTTTAGAGAAAAAAGAGCATAAGTAACACAATTCCCACATTTTTTAGTTTAAAAACTATGTGATGGGTCTGTCTCCTTTAATTAAATACAGAGCACTATGGCCAATTTACACAAGTAAAGTAAATTAGTTATATTTTATAATATGTGGCATGGAAATAGTATTTTTTTTCTTAAATCAAGTAAGTTGCAGCTAAATATCACATTCTTCTTTTACGTACGAAAATATGCAGCAATTCCACCATTTGGTAGATTGTAAATGCTCATGCAACTTACTTCACTCTCATAAGCTCTAAAATGTTTAATATTTCACAAAAAAACAACAACAGATAATTAAATATAAATGCATATTGGGAAAAATCAGTTAGCGAATACCATCATATCAAATACATATAGACAGCAGACAATAGACAACAAAATGAGGAATAAAACGTTTAATAGCTAACTGTTCCATCTACATTGAGGACCTATCAGAGCTATAACACTTAAACTTTGAATCCACATTAGTTGCGTTGTTTGTCAGAATGGTTTTGGTGATCTCGAACAAGCAGGCACAGGCAAGTACCTCTTCCAATGCATCATACGCACGTGGTGATCACGACATTAAAGGTATGGTCGTTGAGTGTTCTCTGTGTGAAAATGGAATGTAATTGTGTGTAATTTTAGAATGAGTATAGTGTGTGTGATATGTGGTTCTACTGGAGAGTGAGATAACATTGTGACAGTCGGATAAAAGGGCCTGAATGGGCCGATTGTTGCGAGTAATGAACGTCGAGATGGAATTTCTGACAGGTTTGGTTCGCTTCAGCCTATAAATTTGCATCAAGTATGTAGGTGAGTTCAGTAACTGAGATTTTAGAAGTGTGTATTTTTAATATATATATGGTCATTTGTACTGTGAAATATAATATAATATAATATATGTTAACATTTTGTAGCCATCACTCTTAAAAGAATGCTTACTTCGCACCTTTAATTTTTTTTTTATAATGCAGAGTCCGTAGGAGTAGCTGCTATGAACAACATTGTAGGAAAAATGTTTGGCGATGTGAAGCTCAAGCGCAAGTTAGGAGGGATACCATTGAAAGCAGTTAACTTAAGTAATGCAGTGCGAGATTAAACCGTACCAATCAAATAGCATTTGTTATCCATGCGTGTATTGTCCATGATTAGATCTGACCCAAATTTGATTTCATACTTAAAGTATGAACTTGCAACTGAACCTCCATTTCTTTTTAATGAGATAACAGAAGACAGACCAATAAGTCTGCTCTAGCAGCTCTCTTCCCGTGATTTACTCCAGAATTAGATATAAACCAAAAATGAAGAAACATCAACAATCGTGGATGGTGGATACTTACTACAAACTGTAACCTGGCCTCACCCCACTACGTTTGGCAAGATTTCAGATGCATATGTCACCTTCGTATATACGCACTTCCTTTCACCGACAGCCGTTTTCGATGGCTACCTGGCTGGAAGTACTACTAAGGGGGAAGAACAGAAACGCTGAGCCCTCAAGAATCTTTTTGTTGAAGTGGTTTTTGATTTTAATACTATGGTACAATCCCGACAAGCAGATTACCTTGCCAATCATAAAAACAAGACAAACCTAATACAAATGCTCACTTTTTCATTCAGGAATGCAAAGATTTCTGTACTTGAAATTAGAGCTGATGTTGACACACTGATAGTTGATACTGCTCTTGCACATGAAGAATCTGGGAGAAAGGTTACTGTCATTGGAACAGATATTGATGTACTAGTTATGTTGATTGTACAAGCAATAACGGCAGCCCAGATTACATTTACCAGTCCTACCACAGGTTATACCATAGGTAAATAATACAGAATGTTGGGGATCCAAGCAGAAATAGGTTATCTTAAAGAATAAATTATTTTGAGGATTGTACCGTGAAACTAGGATGAACAATTTTTAAAGTATTATTAAAGTCATTGCCAACATATTGTTTTACATTTTACAAATGATAACTTGATTTATCATCGCAGTTCAAGACACCCAACCAAACACTGTATGATTAGAATTCACAATGACTCGGGGTTAGGGGAATATTAAGTAATTTACTGCCTGTTTATCGGTTCAAAAGTAGGGGTCCTCCAAAAGTATTTATAATATGTTTATTTTAAGTTGTGTTCATTTATGTTCTTATATGGTAAAACCAGTTAGGGAAATGGTTTTTGTAACAATATGAAAGTCAGTGAAAATTGTATCAAAGCTTAGCTGCAACTTAAGTTGTTTATGCCCGAAATTAGGTAATTTCCCCATCTCTCTTCCCCTTAATACAGCTATGATACCTTAGTTGTCCAAATTGGCCATCGTGATCTGTATTTAACAAAAGGAGGTGAAAAAATGTCGGAATTTTGCCTCTTGCGCTATTTTTGCTCTAAAAACGGGGAAGCTCACATGGGATTTTAAGAGTTTCAATATTTTCTTCAGTATACCAAATAGGGCCGAAATCCAAATTTTCAGCTTTACCATATTTTTTCGCTGTTTTACGCTAAAATTACTGGGCAAAAAAGAATCTAGTGGAGAGAATAAAACGTGGGGAGGTGCGCGGTGCAGCGCTTTGCTGCAGTGGGAGCTGGCCTTAACACTATGGTGCTGCTTATAGGATAAAGCCATAGTGTAGTCAGACAATGTAAGTAAACGGAGTGTACATTAGTATACTATACAGTATTAGTTGTTATAAAATGACGTGGAACTAGATTGTTTTAGTCTTTAAGATAATAATGACGTGCCTGGGCCACATTCATCTGTAGCTCAGTGTGTGGAAATATTAGCTAATACTAAAGTGCCGTTGCTCAGGGGACGTCAGAATGTACAAATAATACATCATTTTCGTGAAGTCTTTTTCCATGTCCCGACGCAGTGAGAGGATGATGATAGTGGATAAGATTGGGTAAAGCCAATGAAGATCTTAACATAACTGACCCGCCTCGGTGGCGTAGTTGGCTAACGCGCTTGTCGTGTTGAGTTCGACTGCTGAGGACGGGGAGATCGAGGTTCGAATCTCGGTCGGGTGAACCGGGGGTGGTTTTTCCTAAATGGTTTTCCACTCTCCCTTCACGCAAATGCGGGTTCACTTTCTCTAATTCAACCTTCCCAATTCCTAATCCATTAGCGTAATTAGTACTTAAAGCGTATAACCCGAACGGGTAGTAAGACGCGGTGCTAAATATTAATATTATTATTATTATTATTATTATTATTATTAACATAACTGAAGGGGAATGCCAGGCCTCCACCGTGGTTCGGATTCCACGTTAAACTGTAGGTCCTCCATTTCATCTCACAATCACCCTACCATTACACATTAGCGTAAGTGGGTATAACTCGAACGGGTAGTAAGACGCGGTGCTAATAATAATAATAATAATAATAATAATAATAATAATAATAATAATAACATAACTGAAGCTTAATTAATTATTTCATTCATTTAGCCACGCGTCTTACTATGTTTTCAGGTTATACGCTTAAGTACTAGTTATGCTAATGGTTTATGAATTAGGAAGGTTGAATTTAAAGGAATTGAACCCGCATTTGCGTGAAGAGAGAGTGGGAAAACAATTTAGGGTAAACCACTCCAAATTCACCCAACCGAGATTCGATCCTCAATCTTCCCGTTCTCGGCAGTCTAGCTCAACACTAAACTAGCGCGTTAGCTAACTACGTCACTGAGGCGGGCTTAAGCTTAATTAACCAAACCCTGGTGGCCAAAGGAAGTATTCCCCTTTGGAAAAAAACACCTTCTACCAGACGGGACTTGAACATGAAACTTTTAGATAAGTAGACAGAGGCTTTGACCACTACACCACGACCAGGTTTAGCTTTAAAATAATAATATAGTAGTACCTATACAACACTATTTCTTTTGTTAACTTTGTTTCTTGATGCTTTCCTTAATTTTGATCCATTTTGTTTACATTTTATAGCATTTTACTTTTCATTAAAACTCTTACAAACAATATTATGTGTTGTCATTTTTGTTTAATAAATAACTATGTATTTCAAGAAATACTAGAAATGGGGTTCCTAAAACCTCCCGTTAAAAACAACTGATCTAAGCGTATGATGAGAATATCTGGTTTGAATCCTGACTACATTAGGAAACACTTCTGGTGTATCGGTGCAGTAGCACGAGCAACGGTTTACTGGCCAGCAAGGCAGTCTCTATAGTAGGGATAAAGGTTTGCAGGAATAGTGCAAGCGAGCTCAGAGTAAGACTGAGCAATGGTTGTACCTGTGGTATTCTGGCTAAAATGTGCCAACACCGATCAGTACAGCATCCTTATCATAAGCAGCGAATACTGTCATGGGTGCGGGTATGATCAAGGCTAGTAACCTGGTCTACTCTATTTATACTCCAAAAAACTGTGACATATAGCCTCAGATGACCAAAACTATTATGGGATGCTGCGGTTAAAACTGAAGGACTCATCGCTTGAAAAACTGTATAATAAGTTGTACAATGTATTTTAATTGGTAATCAGTAAAAATAAATCGTACGGTTCACCACACAGACTTTCTCGCTCTTCTTTATCTAAAAAAAAGACATTTACTTAGAACTAATATGATTTGTGAAATGAAATATGATAAATTGTTGAAGAAATACTCCACCAAAGAGCTAACATTATATAATATGCACTATTACAGACGCATTAAGAAGAACTTAACAATCAATTTCCCATTTCAAATAACTTAATTAAATATATATATATAAAATCTCGGAAAACGTTGGTTTTATGAACATATATTTCAAATAAAAGATGCTCATTTTTAAGAGTAGGCCAACTACAATTTAACAAAGATAGGCCATTTTGTATCTCAAATATTTACGGAAATATTATCAAAATTGGAAGTTTCCAATTATATAAAAGTACCTACTCTCAAAATAATTTTCATTGGAAAGTAAGAATTCCAATTTTGTTTGTTTATAATACTAAACAGTACTGATATACGAAATTTAATCAAAATCGTTGGAGCGTATTTTGAGAAAATTGAGTTTATCGTTTTTGCTCTTCAGTAATCTACCCTTAAATTTAGGGTTGGATATCTAATTCCAAAAAATTCCTTGAGGAAGCCTCATGAAAACTCTAGACACCAAATTTTAGCCCAATCAGTAAGATCTTTTCAGCTTTAAGCCGAGATACAGAAATACAGAAAAAGAGACAAACAGAATCGAAAACCACCTTTTCTGTTTCAAGGGGTCATTCAACGTTGACATTTATTAAAATCTCGAGCTCGAAATTTTTAGGTGATCACAATACTTTACTCTACGAGGTGTCGATAGAAAGTAATTAGAGGTTTGGCCAGACAATTAACAATGGTAGGAACTAGAATTTATAAAATATAAATACATGCTGAGCTTTAAACAATCTCTTCCTGTTATTTGGAATATTTTACTTCCTTTAAAACCACACCGGTGGGCACGTGGACTCAACGTCAAGCTTGTTTAGTTTGCCTTGCCGGTGACGTGAGGTTGAAGTTCGAATCTTGTGCGCTGAATTTTGTTACTGAACGGTTTCCCACTCCTACTCCACGCAAATATATGTAAATTCTACTCAAATTTTAACTAATCCATCCATACTTTTTTAGCTTAGTAAATATGATTATAAAACTTTTGTTAAATAAATATATAAATATTCTAACACTTCTTCTTACTACCTGTTCGGATTATATGCCTATGTGCTTAAAACTCTGATATATTAAGGATGAGGAAGTTGGAATGTAGATCACGTGTACCCTCATTAGCGTGGAGGGAGAGTGGAAAACCATTTAGGTACATCCAACTGGGATTCAAACCCTGACTTTCCCGTCATCAGCAGTCTAGTCTCTTGCGAGAGTAACGCCTAGACCATGCGTTCACCGATGTGGGAACTATATATATATATATATATATAATGTGAATCAATTCGCTAACTTTAAAAATAAATTGTTTGAAGTATTTAATGTGCGCTTTTTGAACCGACTGATAGTATCAGCATGCGAGAAATTCTATGAGCGTGGGTGAAAGTATGTACCAATTTTTCCGGGAAAGGTGGTTTAATATACCTTTCAGTGTTATTTAATAAGCCATAATCGAAGTCTTTACTTTTCCTCCCAAGGAAGTTGTGCTATGGATTTGTATTACTTAAGAAAAATCCGTTGAACTCAGCTGAGTTTGAACTCACGAACATCGAATTCTGAGACGAGCACTTTACTTCGAGACCACTGAGATAAAGCCTTTTATAAAAACATTACTAAAAATACTTGATTTGTATCTTTTGTATCTCATTCAGAAATCAGATCCATTATTTATATAAATATAGCTCCAAATGTAATATCTCAGTCATAACTCCAAAATTAATGAGACAGAAATATGTTATTTGAATTATTTCACTCATTGAAATTGTGCAGAGATGGTAGAGTAGCGATGGAAACCTTTGAATTCCAATAGTTAAAACTCTGAAATTCGAATTCCGACAAAGCTTCAGGCTTTGTTTTTAATTATTATATAAACAGTGGAGTTGGAACTTCGGTAGGGGTTAGAAGTGGTCAGAAGGTTTATTATAACCCTGGAATAAATTTGCACCCTCTCCCCCATAAAACAACATCAGTCATCCTCTTGATTTGTTTTTTAATCCTTCTGATACCCTGCGAAATTAAACAATTAAAGTATCAAAATTTAAAAAACTATAGTTTTCTGTCAAAATACATATATTAATTTGAAAGCTTTAGTGATAATGGTTTGCTTGTTTAAAGTTATATTTACTTTTACTCGCCCAAGCAGAAATTTCCGATCTTGATCATAATTTTATCTCCGCAACTATTTTAAATACGAAATAATGTAGCACTATTGAGATGTAGTACTATCAAATATAAAATTATTTTGTTTGAGATATACCTATTTTTATATATATTTATTTTTTGAGCTATAAGCCTATATATATGTAAATTTTTAATTCAAGTCTGAAAATGAAATTGATTGTTATGCTCTTTGTTAGACAGATTTTCTCCTATTTTATCAATATTTCTATAACAGTGTATATTATTACATGTGTACTATTAGGTGGAGTGTTCTGCAACAGTGTATATTATTTCGTTTCACAAATTGTATCAGCTTCTAGTAAATGTCTCTATTTTAAGATTAAAAAGAGAGAATATCTGTGTGGTACACAGTACCATTTATGTCACATTGCAAATATTTACCTTTAATTAGACAATTTGAATACCTTTAAAAATCAATGTTTTATTCCTTTTGTGATTTGTGAGGGGAAATATAGTTGATGTTGATTTTTTATCTCCGATTAACTACATACATTTCAAAATACTTTCTTCCGAATGGTTGTCTTACAGCCTTTCCTTCATGTGTTATTTTCTTAATTTAGTGTAAGTTGCGAAGAAATCAAACAGGCATTAAGATACGTAGTTCTCACTCTCCCCCTTACATACACTAAGTAACATTTATACCAGGAGTACACAACCGTTTAACAACTGAGGGTCACTTTTTACTTTAACTGATCAATGGTGGGCAGCAGGGCAATCCTCCCCTATCAACCACCCAACTTCCCTTTTATCTTAATTTTACCAATAGACCTATAAATTATAGTTCAAAATCGTGCTTGAAAAGTGTACTTTTGAACCGTATTAAACACGTACACAGCTTTTCTTAAACTAGTTCTGGTGGACTATTGATTTTTACTTTCTCGCTATTGTACAGGTATAGAAAGTATTGTGATCGTCAAAAAAATCAAACTCGAGATTTTGATGAATCTCGACGTTTCATGACCCTCTGAATCCGAAAAAGTGGTTTTTGAATTCCCTTCTGTCTGTCTGTCTGTACCTCCAACTAGAGCCTAAACTATTCTAGCGATCCTGCTGAAACTTGGTCTCCAGGGTTTGTATAGGGTTGCCCCGAGGTATTTTTGGAATTAGATATCTAACCCTAAAACTAAGGGTAGTTTACTGAAGAGCTAAATGATAAATAAAAATCGATTTACTCCAAATAGGCTCTAACGAATTTGGATTAAAATTAATTTCAAACATTCATAAATATTCCAAACAAAATGGCTACTCTCAATATTTCGGCAAAATGACTTTAAGGGATCCAGTCTGATGCGTAAATTATCATGTATTATCATATCTCCGAAATTATTTGAGATATGAAATTACTTATCATTGCAAATATGTAGGGCTATTTATAATACAAATCTTTAATTTGAATATATTTTTATAAAACCAATAACTTTCAAGCTATACGCATATATATATACATATATATATATATATATATATAAACTTTTCGAACACCCAAGGTAAAGTATTGCGACCTTAAAAAAATCCAACCCGAAATGTTGATGGATGTCGACGTCTCATTACCCCCCAAACCCTAAAAAGTTGTTTCTGCAATGACGTCTGTATGTGTGCCTGTTTAACCCTAAGATTAAGAGTATTTTAATTAAAAACGAAAAGAGAAAAATCGATTTTATCCCAATCGGCTAAAACAATTTTGAATAAAATTCGTACCTAGGCGTTGATTAAGATTATAAATAAAATAGCTATTTTCATTTTCCCATGAAAATGACTTTCAGGGAACTTTACAGAAGCGGAAATTTCCATATTTCCGCAACTATTTGAGATACTAAATAACTGATCATTGCAAAATTGTAGTACTATTAAAAATAAAAGATTTCTACTTTAAATATATTTTTATAAAATCAATAGTTTCTGAGATATTGCCAATATATTAATACAATTTTGTGAGCTTTAGTTATGGAGAGATATTACTTAAGTTTTACTGTAATAATTATCTAATGCCACAGAGTAATCAAATACAAGTAAATCTCTCAAAATGTTTGTGTTATTTTTCCTTAAATCTCCCAGGAGAAATGTTTGTACAATAATGATCTATCTCCTTTTTAAAATCAATAGTCAATATTTACATTTTGTATTGGTCAAAATTTATGAATGAAGAATTTAATAGCAAGATGTGCAACACCTAATAGGATGTTTCTTTAAAAATTTAATTGTAATATTTAAAACCGGGACTCAATTTTTTTTAACGTAAGTATAGTGAAATGTATGCTTGGGTTTGTTAGTGTGTTATTTTGTTTCACATTTATTACGAGTTTTGCGTAAATATCTCAATTTTTAAACAATAGAGCTAGAAAGGCCGTGCGGAGTTCCGTACCATTTTTTTAAATGTCATAGCGCTATCTCAATAAACGTTTGAGATCATAGAAGCATTAGATAAACCCAAAAATTCTAAAATAGATATTTTAATTTGTAAATAAACACTTTTTTTAAAAACAAACACATAATTGCACCAAAATTATTTATTTGAAAGAACGCCCACATATTTTTACACAATATAAAACATAAATAAGCCGCCATTACTGTTTATTTATAGTAGGCATAATGAGATACTTGACACTGTTTTTTTATTAGTTTGTCAATATCGGGTTCAATCTTGGAAACAGGTATTCGCAAGCTTCCCTACAAATATTCTTCAGTCAGACGAGAACGACCTCTTGATTTGATCTGTTTCACTAAATAAAATGACTGTTCACATAAGTAGGTGCCTCAGATTCATATTCCCGTTTATATAACATGATTATTCAATGTTTCCGTTTTCTTAGGCAAGTAGCTTTTATCAAAATCTAATAAAGAAACTTCCGAAAATTTTGCTTTCAATTCATAGTTACATTGAAGATCAAATGGCCCCATCTGGAAATCAGGTGGTGCAAAACCAGAAAATTTGATGCTCTGGGTGGATTTCCGAACACAATTTTAAATTATTTTGACACCCTGTGGACCGCATAAAGTGATACAAAGGCCCGCAGTTTATTTAAACCATGCGACCACTGTTGTAGGAATTTCGGCTAATTTTCTATATGGGTCTTATTATTTTAATTCCCGCGATAAGTATTAGATGTGTTTAATTGTAATGATAATGCTTTAATATTCGTTTCAATATTACATGAGGCTTTTAGAATTTAACTGTTCTTTGTTAGAGGACTTTGATACCGAAATGTATGGTTGACTAGAATTGAAAACCCTTAAGATATTATAATGAGTGCTTCAAAGTTTTTTAACTTTTTAATTTTAACATTATCGCACCCATCGGGTAGAAACATATTGCA